>BQNB010030884.1:0-54475 GCA_026074375.1 Tanacetum coccineum
TAGCTAAAACCAACCAAACCTCTCAAACATATGATTTACCTGCTTTCATAAAATATAAAAACACAAAAAGAATCTTCTCTTAACCGTTAGAATTCTGTTAGACCGTGATCAAACCTTCCCAACCTATTCCCCTAGAGAACGATAACAACCCCCGAGTCTTGCCTATACTATACTACAACGGTTAGGTACACTGCCTAGGGAGTTGTAGAACTTCTTGTAGAAGTCCCTTACGACAACCGCAACAAGTTTTTGGCGCTGCTGCCAGGGAATAGTTAGGTTCTGATCATAGTTTAGCTTAGTTCTACTTGTTTGAATCCTCTCATGTAAGATTTAATATCCGCATATTAGCTTTCTCGTAGTCTATCTGTTCTTTGTGTTATTTGTTTCATAACCCATTCTCATCAACCGCCATGGGAGATGAGAATCCTATCTGCACTCTAGGAGACTACTCCAAACCTAGCCACGAGGGCTATATGAATACCATCGAGCTCCCTGTAGGGAACAACGTGGTACCTCTTCGACTTGACACCATCTGGTTGGTGCAAAACGGATGCTCATTCCACGGACTTCGGTCCGAGGATCCAAACCAACACCTCAAGGATTTCCTAAAACTAGTGGACTCACTTGACCTTGACGGTGAAAATAGGGAAAGAATGCGCCTGCATTTATTTTAATTTTCTTTTGCGATTAAGCTAGCAATTGGCTTGAACGTTTTCTAGCTGGATCCATCACCACATGGGAGGATCTTACTACCTGATTCCTTGCTCAATTTTTCCACCGGGAAGGACCACAAAACTCCGCAATGATATCCTGATGTTCTAACAACATCATGGAGAATCTTTATCCTAAACATGGACTCATTTCAAGGACTTTCTCCAAAAATTCCCTCATCATGGCATCGATCGTTGGCTTCATATCCAAATTTTTTATGATCATGTCTTCTTTCATCTTAAGTGTGAGATTGACCGTGCCGCTGGCGGCAAACTCCGCAATAAGAATGTCAATGAATCTTGGGAAATCATTAAGAACCTCGCTCTCTACGACCATGAGGGTTGGAATGACATGAAAGAATTTTTTAAACCAGTCAAGGCTATTTCTACACCTCAAGGCATCTCAAAAACACCTGACCGAAGACTTCTTAAGCTCGAAGACCAGATTAACTTCTTACTAAAGGGACCGCGACCAACCCCTAGGAGCTTAACACACATCCCTCATTCTTATGTTGATGTTGTCCATTCCAACCCTCGCCCGCAAAGCCATAATGATCCGTCTAACCTGAATCCTTTTACTTTCCATAAACATACATATCCAAGCCCTCAACCCCAAGCATTAGGAACTACTTTTGAGGCTCGAGTAAGGGACTACATGGCATCACACTCCAAAAGAATGGAAAGGTTCGAGAATGCCATTTTCAAGCAATGTAAGGAGATCAACGATAAAATGACTAAAATTTTTAGACTTCTCAAGGAACTCACAACCAGCAGAGCCCCTGAGAAAGTATTGATAAGGGAAGAAGCCAAATTCCCCGTCACCAAGAACGTAAACTCTATCTCTCTAGCAAGAGGAGAGGAAGAAAGGAGTGACTAGATGGATGAGACACTCGACAACACTATAAAACCTACCATAACAGAAACAAAAATACCAGTGATGGAAGCCGAAAGGAGTAATGAAACTAAAAATAAATCGATAAAAAAGGCTGAAAGGAAAGAAGTGGAAGAAGTACTCAGTTCTCGGCTTGTAGAATATTATCTGAAGCATAGGATTAATGAAAAACTAATCGATGGACTAGTCGATAATAATAGGTTCAATGACTCTTTGTCTAGGGCCCGAGTTGGGAAGGTAAAGGGAAATACATATAATGTGTTGCCTCGGGGGCCTGTTTATGAAGCAATCCTCAAAAAGAAGATAACAAAGAAGGAGGACGTCGAAGGGAATTTCGAAATACCTTGCAGCATAGGGGGCCTTAAGCACGTGAACACCCTCGTCGATCAAGGGTCCGATGTGAACGTCATGCCCTACTCCACTTACATGAAACTTACCGATGAGATGCCTGCTGAGACAGACATTAGACTCTCACTAGCTAGCCACTCATACATTTACCCTTTAGGAATTGCTGAGGACGTATTAGTTGAGGTCGCTGAACATGTATACCCCTAACTTTGTAATTTGGATTTCTCAAGGAAAACAAAAAAAAGGCCTTTATCTTTGGATACCTTCCTGACAACGGCCAAGGCCGTAATTAAGTTTGATAAAGGCACCATAACTCTAAGATTTTGAAAGAGTAAGATAAGTTTCCATAGGATACCTGATTCCCCCTGTATAACCGAGAATAGAGTTAAGAACAACATAGAGCCCATAGCCTCCACTATGACTGTTGAATAGGCTAGTCCTGTGGAATGGGAAGAAAAGATAAAGCTTCACTTGGAAAGGGAGATGGAATTCAACCAATGGAGGAGCAAAAATTTCAAAAGCAAGCATCCTACTCTTATTACAACCAAGTGAGGATTGGATGATGAAGGAGTGAAGTCCGTATGGAAATGTGCTGCTTGAGTCTAGCTACAAGACTCGTAAATGAAGAAAAGAGCTTCTTGGTAGGCAACCCAATATTTACTTTTTCCCACTATTAGGAGTGTCATGTGTTTTATTCTTTTCATTTTATTTATCATGTTCGAACTCTATCTTGTAATCATGCTTTGTATTGTTTTTAACTTCGTCTTAATCTCAATCAAAGGTATTTTACAAATAATAAGTGTAGGGGAATCTATCTGGTTTTTGAACCAAGTTTAAGCATGTTAAATAATTTGTTTAGATTAATTCGCGTCAATTTGAGTCATTTGTAGTTAAATTGTCTCAAATCTCAGGTGTATGCAGCCATTTGTACGGAATTAACTTATGGAATCAAGTGCAGGAAATTTTTTATCAAAAACAAAAATTTCGTTTTCACAGAACGTGGAGACGGCGTCACGATTTACACGCGACGCCGTCACCACGACACCTGTGACGGGGTCAGGATTTTCCTGACGGCGTCAAACGCCCAGGTCCAGAAAACTTAAAATTATTAAAATATTTTAAAAATAAAACTTGCATACACATTTCAAAATATGTAATCCCTCTGTTTAAAATTGCAAAACCAATAAGTTTGACAATTCTCTCATCCTATCTGTATGCTTTTTTAAGTCAACCACTAAATCTATCATTGTAAATTGTATATCGCACATTTTATGCTAGTGTGTGTCTTGTCTTTGATTTTAGGTCATATTTGATGAGACAGATGCTTGGAAGTTACTTAGGAAGTTCATTGGACAATTCTAGGATGACGATTTAACCAGTTTCGCCTGTATTTCTTCTACACATTATTGAGCAAACCAGGGGAAGGACCTAGGTTCTTTTTCCTTTATTCATTTTTACGGGTACTTCTATGGAACATTGGGGATAATGTTCAACTTAAGTGTAGGGGGGGAAATAAGCCTTAGAAACTATTCTTTCATTTGCCATTTGCTTTGTCCTTAAAATGATGGGTAATATATCGAAACATAGCATTAGAGGTGATTTTGACCTAAGTTTAAAAACATTTATGACACATACCACCAACGAAAACTAAGTATTAAGAGCATCTCATGGATAGGAATTTATATTACAAGCACAAAAACCCTCAAATTCCACCCCCCCAACGTGTGAGGTTCGCCCTTAGATGTTATACCTTTAGCTTGTTCGAGTTAAGGAGTGAGCAATCATGTGTATCTATTATGTCGTTATAGATGTGTAGACGTGGTTTTGTTGCCTTTTCTGGAACATTGGTATTGGTTACTTTAGGATTATGAGAGTGTACCAGTAGTATATTAAATTCTAGAACTTGTTTTTGTGATGCATCTTGAGACCGCACAGTAAGTGTTAGGATTTTCTTGATAAGAGGCACTAGGATTAACCCATGTTTTAAACCTATAATTGTTATGATGGTCACACCGATCATATAACTATCACACACCCTTGCCATGCACTCATCTTTAGTGCAGGATACCCCTAGTACAACCCTCCGAGCCTATCCTTTTTCACGGTTTTCATAATTTTCTGGTTAAGCCGGACTATTAATGAAGAGCATTGTCACCCTTAAACCAATCGTTACACCCAAATAGCCTTAGCCCACCTTGTATGTACTCATTTTTAGTACATTATTGTGTTTAACCCAAGTTAATTATTAAATACACGGTTGCTAAGTCCTTGTCCTTGTAAATACTGTAAATACGATTGGGATTCATGGTACTATTTATTTTGCGGAAGAATGGGGAAGAAACGTTAAGTCAATACCCCCATATATTTTTTAGATGATCTCCATGTTATTTTGATCCACCTCAAATCGGGTCATTAGTTAGATTGTAAATATCGAGCATGTAAAAGCTCAAGTGTAGGGGTACGTGTTATAAACCCCAAGTTGTGATGTATTATGTTATTAAAAAAATGAAAAGAAAAAGAAAGAGATTGATGTAGAATTATGTAGAGTTTGTATATCTTCGTCCGAGTCTTGACTTAGCAACCAAACCAACGTGTATTCGTGTAAATAATTAGCTAACCCTTCCACTCCAAATTCACCCAAAGCCACCCAAATGTATCCCATCCCCCCCATATATTAGTTAGATGATCTCCATGTTATTTTGATCCACCTCAAATCGATTCATTAGTTGGATTGTAAATATCGAGCATGTAAAAGCTCAAGTGTAGGGGTACGTATGATAAACCCCAAGTTATGATGTATTATGATATTCAAAAAAATAAAAAATAAAAAAATAAAAACACTAATATATATAGAAATATATACATATATATATACATATATATATATAGCATATATGATATACATATATATGAATATAGATAGACATATACATAATAAAAAAATAACAAAATAAAATCAATAATATAAAATACATAAACATTTATATATATATAGATAATACATATATATATATACATATATATATATACATATATATATATATATATAAAAAACATATATATATATATATATATATATTATAAGAAAAGAAAAAGAAAGAGATTGATGTAGAGTTGTGTAGAGTTTGTATATCTTCGTCCGAGTCTTGGCTTAGTAACCAAACCAACATGTATTCGTATAAATAATTAGATAACCCTTCCACTACAAATTCACCTAAAGCCACCCAAATGTATCCGATCCATTTCTGTTTTCATTATATGTTATCTTACACCTACACCCCCATAACCCTTTGAAAAGACCTCTTAGATAGTAATGAATAATGCTTGCGCCCAGCCGTGGAGGTTTGATCCTTTACCAAGCATATGGTAATTTATATGCTACGACAGGTAATAAGTGTTGATTTTTCGTTTTCCCCTTATGTTATAATTTATTATACACCTGAGAGAAAGAGAGAATCCCAAACACTTAAGTGCGGTGCTAGTGTATGCTTTCCGTGCTTTTAATTACGAGGTCTAGAAGGTTGTGTTGTAAAATACTTTTAAATAGTAGGTTAAATGACCCTCGTATTGTTACAGTCTAGGTAGAAAAGCTCATTTGCTTGAGGACAAGCAAATCCCAAGTGTAGGGGTATTTGATGAGGTGTCATTTTATACACTTTTTCAGGGTCGTTTAACCCCCTAAATCGTGCATTTATGCCCAAAATAGGTACTTAATCGTTCCTTTTTAGGTATTCAGCATTTGGAAGGCATTAGAGGAAATACACGTGACTTGGGCTCATTTGGAGAAGAAACGGACAAGATTACGAACCTACACCAACATCTCTCAAGAAATTCTACTCAGAGACTAGAGACACAAAATACACGTGACGCCGTCACATTTCCTACCATGACAGTATCACAACATTCCATGATGGCGTCAGCTCGCACGACCCAGCCCAAGATCTAGAATATTCTACTCATGATGACGTCATGATTAAAATGCGACGCCGTCACAGCGATTTTCCTATATATACAAATCCGTTTTTAGGGTTTTAAGTGTGTAACTTTAGAGTAAAAGAAAGGGACGAACCCTAGTTCGTTTAGCAGCTGTTAGGATGATGTAGGCCTCAAAACACTTTTGTAAACTTCCTTCTTTATGCTTGTTGGTAATAGGGTAAGATTAATCTTAATCATTCAATATGTCTATGTATTGTTTGATTCATTATTGTTCTTGCTTTATCTTTAACATGCTTGGCTAAACCTTCTATTGTGTTCATTTATGATTGTATGAAACCTAGAATGTAGATCTTAGTAGTGTTGCTTCTTTTGATGAATATACATGTCAGGTCTTAGAAAACTAGCTTTTGTCTGCATCGTTGTTGATATGTCTAGGAAAACATGATTGTGTAGAAAGGATACCATACGGTACAGGCTTCATACTAGCCTTCTCTTAAATGGTTGATCAACTTCTTAATATATTTCAAATCATTTAAATATACTCTTAGGGGCCTTCTAATAGTCTTCATACTACCTTACTTGTGCGTGCCTTAACGAATATTAAATAGATAGCGGGTGCGTATAATTCGTTCATGACTTAGGAAATAATTACATAGATCATCACAAGTGTGACAAAGCAACAACTCTAGGAGAAGCAATCTAGGGAGTAATACATGATTAAATAAACACAATCTTTTATTATATTGTTATCACCAGTAGCTTAGTTTATATTTAGTTTAATAGCTAAAACCAACCAACCTCTCAAACATATGATTTACTACTTTCATAAATATAAAAATAAAAAAATAATCTCTCTCAACCCTTAGAATTCTGTTAGACCATGATCAAGCCTTCCTAACCTATTCCCCTAGAGAACGATAACAACCCCCAAGTCTTGCCTATACTACACTACAACGATTAGGTACACTACCTAGGGAGTTGTAAAACTTCTTGTAGAAGTCCCTTACGACAACTGCAACAAGGTGATATAAAGATGATTCATGTTGGAGTGCATACTTGAAGTCAAAGACCACAGAAGACATCATCAACATTGGAAGCTTCATGGAAGTTCTTGTTCTTATTCAATATGTACATGTTAGGAAAATATTGTAAGTAATTCCGTATATCGTCCTATGGGGGAATATTGTTAGGATTTCGGTTTACGTGATGACATTACGGAATTACCATAGTTTATCATACCACCATACACAGGGACTAGAATAGCCAATATAGCATACTTGTGTAATGTATGGTGGTATAAATACCCCTCCATGGCTTCCATGGAGGGGTTGAGACTCTTGTAACATTTTTCATTTCATCTTATTTTACACATTTCTTTCTCTCACTACACTCTCTCTAAACATGGCTATCTTGTGGTTTGAGTCTCCTCGACCACCGGATAAATGACTCTTTTTAATTATCATAATTTTGAAAGCTGGATTGATTGTAGAAATGCTAGAGAATTAAATAACAAGAACAGAAATGGTTTACTAATCCAGAGGAGAACTCGTACTAGCCTGGTTTGTTAATACAAATAATGTCTAAAAACGTTATTTATATTTTTCGACCTCTCAATGTTTTGATAATAACAAAATGTAAAAACGTTTATGATAAAACGTTTACAAATTATTAATCGTAAAATTCCATTTCTAAGATATAGTAATCAATTAAGATATGTAAAAACATATCATAAGCAAATTAGTGATCAAGAAAATATTTTTTTAACCATCAATTTTTAACAAAAGGTATTTTTTACAAAAAGAAAATATACAAAAAACTTTTTTAATTAAAAGAAAAGTTTTTATTTTAAAAACATAAAATTTGAAATTCAAATTTTTCCCCTCAAAATGGAAGCTCTATACCAGATAAAATATTCCCCACATTAAGATTAAAACAGAGCGAGTCTAGTGGCGGCCCCCTTATAGGTCTGGCGGCCCCAGATATATCTGGGACCACCGGGACCGCCGCCAGCTAGCCGTTGGAAATCCTGTCTATAAATACTATACTATTTCCTGACTAGAAAAACACACTCTTTGCATGAATTTTTTAGTCTTTCCTTTCCTCTCACTAAATCTCTTGATCACTAACATTGTTTGATCTTATTTCAAGTGATCTAATCTCTTCTTTCTCATCTCTCCTCTCTATCAAGTGCAAGAGAAGAACATTCGTATTCGTCAAGAAACGATTTTTATTTATGATCTCTCCTACTTCTTCTAAGTTAAATATCCTATTGTAATTATCTTGTGTAATTGTGTGATTTGGATTGTGTGTAAATTCGATAGTGTAGATCTTGTGATTGTATAGTGTTTGTGAAGTGGTAGATTGGTTCTAGCTAAGATTAGGACTCGACATTTAGCTTAGTGTCGTTATTATAACGTAAGCACATGTAAAAGGTGTTAACCAACTGTAAGGACTTTTTGTCATTGTGAAATCTCGTGTAGGATACTTGGGAGTGTAAAAGGGTAGGAAGAAGAAGAGCTCGTTAGCCGAACCACTATAATCTTGGTTTCTTAGTTTGAGTATTCCCTACTCTCTTCCTTTAATTGTTTGATTGTTTATTTAGTATTAGTTTTTGATATTTACAGTGTTGATTCATAGTGTGATTGGTTAACAACAACTCGAATCTAAGTATTTTGAAAGCAAACTTTTAAAACGTAAAACGAACCTGTAAACTATTCACCCCCCCCTTCTAGTTTCCACAATTGGTATCAGAAGCCAAGGTCACTCAAGATTTTTAAAAATATATTGTATTTTAAAGCTTGGATCGATCTATAGATTCCGATAATATCTAGAAGGGAAATCCATGCAAAGACCACAACTTTTTGAAAGTGATACTTTATTTAATAGAAAAATAGATTCGAGACAATGTTAAATCAAAAAGCTTGAGTCTTTTTTGGCATGTTTTTACAAATGGTATTCAACCTATTCAACAAAATCCGAAAACCAAATTAGATGAGGTTATCCCTTTTGAAAAAAAAATTAACGATCTTAAAAAGAAGCTTGCGAAAAATAACGAAGCTAAAATGATTATTTATAATGCTTTGCCAATAAAAGAATATGAAAGAATTTTCATGTGTAATACGGAAAAAGAAATTTTGAAAACTTTGTTAATCACCCATCAAGGTAATAACCAAGTCAAAGATAACAAGATCGACCTTTTGGTACAACAATATGAACAATTCGTCATTTCTGAAGACGAATCTATAGATAGTGCCTTTGCTAGATTTAATACTATCATTACTAGTCTAAAAGCTCTTGATGAAAGTTATTTTAGCAAGAACTTTGTTAGAAAGATTCTTAGGGCTCTACATCCTAAATGGAGAGCAAAGGTCACGACGATTGAAGAGTCGAAAGACTTAACATCACTGTCAATTGATGAACTCATCGGGAATCTCAAAGTTCACAAGATGATCATCAAGAAAGATTCTAAAATAGTCAAAGCTAAGGGAGAAAGAAAATCTCTTGCTTTAAAACAATCTAGTGATAAGGAGTGTTTGACTTCCAGAAGTGAAGATGAAGAATACGCCATGGCGGTTAGAGACTTCAAGAAGTTCTTTAAGAGAAGAGGTAGATTCGTGAGACAACCTCGGAATGACAAAAAGACGTTCCAAAGAAGCCGTGATGACAAGAGCGGTAAATGTGATAGAAAATGCTTTAGATGCGACGATCCAAATCATCTTATTGGAGAATGTCCAGAACCACCGAAAGAAAAGAATCAAAGAGCTTTCGTCGGAGGTTCTTGGAGTGATAGCGGTGAAGAAGATGATGAGAAGTTCAAAGATGAAACGTGTCTCGTAGCTCAAGCATCAAGTGAGATATGCCTTGGAGTCGACATGGAACCTGATTATGGATAAAAGGATATAGTCACTAAACACATGACTAGTGGATTGTGTCGTTGCGTGGTTGTAATTTTATGATTTCAAGTTTTAAATTTATATTTTGCCGACTTAACCAAAAACAACACTTTAACGGGTAGTGTACCCGATCGGTGGTAGTTTCATGGTAAGTAGGGCGTCGATCACTAAGACCGAGAAAAAATCTTTCAATTTATTAATATTTTGGTTATCTAAACTAAATTAATTCTATTCTATATTAAACCTATGCTAAACCTATGTTAATCCTAAATCTAACGGATAGGGGGGTTTTTCAGTCTGAGAGACTGACGGGTTTTATGGTGACTAAAATCAACTTAAACTCAAAATACACGCAAGTAACTAAAGAAATAAAAGAGAGGTCCTACCATGAAAAAAAACCGTATTAACCTTTATTAATCCAATCAGAACATTGGTTTGTTTATTTAGTGCAATGATTACTTATCTCGAGGCGGCATATCATTCTTAAGATTAAAGCGGTACTTCTTCCTTAAACCTAGACACATAGAATTCTATCACAATTAAACGCATCCCATAAGCATCCTTATTTGCTAATTATAATCTATCTTAGGGATTAAAGCAATGGTGATCTTGTTAAACCCTAGCTCATAGAGACTTTACCCACTTACTGCTTAATGGCAATTCATACACTAGTAGTCCACTAACCAAGTCTTTACCAATTAATTAAGAACGTACTTGTTGATCCCTGGGACCACCGGCTGCCAACTAAGCTTACAAATCTAAGGGAAAAATAGTCATTATTTATGATCCTATTGTCTAGATGTATAAATTCACTATAGGAGAGCCATCCCGCCATCAAGAATACTTGGTACGTATCACTAGATCTAGTTGAATGATAGGTCGCATACAAAAGCACGTAAACAAGTATTGATAATCCCTAAATTATACATGTTTTCTATGGCGTTATTTCAATATATTCTATCATTTCTTGTGAACTTTCGATACTTAATAAACTTAAAATTGCTTGCAGGATCACTTGAAGACATCCCAAGGCTAGATAAATCAAAATCAAATACTTACGCGATAAAGAACGCATCACTCAAGAAAAAGATCAACAATCAAGTTCTATGTACCAAAAGTACGCCGCACTTAACAATTGTGCGTCACACTTCCCATCTGATATAAAGCATTTATGAAGACTTTGATGCTACTGCATTTACACCCTAAGTACGCCGCATAATCTTTTGTGTGCGCCGCACTTTCTCAATAAACATTTAATGCTAGTGCATTCAATCGCCATGTGCGTTGCACAATCTTTTGTGTGCGCCGTACTTTTCACCCAAATTCAGCCTATAAATAGAGGACGAATTTTCACTCTCAAATCATTCCTACCCATTCCTCTCACTCAACAAAACACACACAAACCCCAATCCTCTCATCCATCGCCATATAAACACCAAAAACACTACTTCCCTTGAAGAACAAAAGATCCAACAATCAAGAACAAAGACGGTTACCAACTTAGTTATTGAAATAATGGAAGTTTATGTTAAATCTACTTTTGTTATGAACACTTTAGCCATGAGAGGCTAAATCTCTCATGACTACTCGGTGATGTTATGATAATGAATAAGCATTTGGTATGATCATGATCCCTTTAATCTCAAGCTTATGTTGAAATCCTATTATATCTTATCTTGTCCATCTTTGCTTATCAACTTAAATTATATAGTCATATTGGTATAGGTCGAAAGACCCAGTATGATCTATGTGGTTTTAAAGATTTGTCTATGATCTTTATCGTTTGTGCCGAGAAATCCACTTTCGTAATTGATAAATAAATAAGCTTTGATATACTAGTAACTGGATTATTTGAGTGACACATTTGGTCTAGTTAACTAAATATAAGTCTTTAGTTAATTGAGTTAGTTTGTGAAAATGTTTTCTGACGAGAAATCCTTTTTATAAATTAAGGTTCCACCTCCGAGGTCTAATCATTTCTAATACTTATAAATTATTTTCAATATTCGAGTAGTCATCCTTTACATATCATTGTAAAAAATTAATGTTACTTTAGAAATTGTTTAAAGTCTATTTTATTTATGATTCTTAGAAACACTAACACAAATCCCTATGGAACTAACAACACGAGTAGGAACGGCGCATAAACGCGACGATTTTCCTGGTCATACATAAAAAGATATCTACATACTGGGTTATACTTTTTACCTGTGTGTATCCCAAATAATAACCGTATTTTTTAGTCTTATACATTAAAGCTTTTGAAACACATCAGGCAGAGGCCGATTGGTAAAAAAACAAGCGTTTAGTGACCGATTTCGCGCGAGGCGCCGATTAATCGGGCCGCCTCGGCTCATTTTTGCAACACTGCCTAAACACTTGAAACAGCTGCAACCAAAAAGAACATGGTCCGACAAAATAAAAACCCTCGTGGTCTTCCTGTAACATGAACATACTTCCCACCAAAAAGTTACATGCCATGGGAAATGGTGCTTCCATTCCACATCCCAAGCCAATTGCATCAAATGTAAGGGAATGTTTACACTAACGAAAGCATTGGACCCATTAGAATATTGGGACCAAATGTGTTAAGGTGTTTGCCTTATAAAAATATATATGCCTTGAGTCGACTTGGAAAGCTGATATGCTATAAAGGAATTTTCGAATGCCTAATCACATGACGGATAACCGAAAGCTCTTCTCAAACTACAAGGTATACAACAAAGGTAATGTCATTTTTGGTAGTAATCTTCATGGTAACATCATTGGCAAAGGTACGATTTCAAATAACTATCTCAAAATAGATAATGTAAAGCATGTAGATAATTTAAGATTTAACTTGTTAAGTATAGGACAAATATGTGATAATAAATGTAGAGTAACTTTCTCTGAACATGATAGTGAAATTACTAAGGATGGTAAGGTCATAGGTAGAGGTATTATGAAGAAAGGCTTATATGTGATGAAATTAGGAAATGAGCCTAAAGACAAAATTTGTCTAGCAACGATTGATGAAAACTCCACGTTGTGGCATAGGAGATTAAGTCACGCAAATATGCGTCTCATTCAATCGTTAGCATCTAAGGAATTAGTTAGAAACTTACCTAAGCTTAAGTTTGATCAACACTTCTGTGATGCTTGCAAAATTAGAAAGCAAGCTCATGCTAGTCATAAGGCTAAGAATATAGTCTCAACGACTAGATGCTTAGAAATCCTTCATATGGATCTCTTCAGTCCATCCGCCGTACGGAGTTACGAAGGAAACCGCTACATCTTAGTCATAGTATATGACTAATCTAGGTATACTTGGACTAGATTCCTTAAGGACAAAACTGAAGCTTTTGATCAATTCGAAATATTTAGTAAGAAGATTCCAAACCAATAAGAAGTACAATTGTGTTAATAAGAACCGACCACGGTAGGGAATTTGATAATGAGGTGCAATTTGGAGAGTTTTGTAATGCCAATGGTATTACACATAACTTCTCAGCTCCACGCACTCCTCAATCAAATGGCGTGGTTGAAAGGAAAAATAGGACACTTCAAGAAATGAGTAGGACTATGTTGAATGAGCAATCGTTACCGTAGTAACTCACAAAAGTTTGGTGTAACACAGTAGACACTTCAATATCATTCTCAACTGAATCCTAATTAGAGCGATCTTAGGAAAACACCCTACGCACTCTTTAAGAGGAGTGAAACCAACATTAGATTACATTAGAGTGTTTTGGAACAAGTGCTTCATTACTAAACACCTAAAAACTACCTACAAAGTTTTGACCGCCCAAAGTCATATGAAGGTATCTTTTTAGGTTATTCTCAAAATAGTAAAGCCTATATCATCCTAAACAAACACACTAGGAAAGTCAAAGAATCACTTAACGTGACATTCGACGAAACTCCTCCACCCTCTAAGACATCACCCTTGGTAGATGATGACTTAGATGAAGAAGAAGCAATTAAGGTCACCGAAAAGAAAAACCTAGAAAGTAACATTGTGGATGAAACTTTAGAGATTGACGAAATAGTCAATATTAAGGAATCTAAGAACCATCCATTAGAAAATGTCAAGGAAACCTTCACCAAAGAACCCTAAGATCACAAGCCCAAAATCAAAGTAACCTTCTTTTGTTTTATATCAACTTATAACAAAAGAACGTGATTGAAGCCTTAACCGGATGATAGTTGGATAGTCGCTATGCAAGAAGAATTAAATTAATTCATTGCTAACGACGTTTGGGAGTTAGTTCCACAACCTAGGAATATGACAATTATATGAACTAATTGGGTGTTTAGAAATAAGTTAGACAAGAACGATATTGTTTCTCGAAATAAGGCTAGGTTAGTTGCTCAAGGCTATAATCAATAAGAGGGCATCGATCATGATGAAACTTATTCCCCAGTTGCCAGACTTGAGTCAATTAGGATACTATTAGCTTATGCTTGCGCTTTAGACTCTAAACTATTCCAAATGGATGTAAAAAGTGCATTCCTGAACGATTTTATCAATAAGGAGGTATACGTGCACAACCTTCTAGAATCATTTGACTTTGAAAAACCGGATCTGTTATCAAACTAAAGAAACTTTAATGGTCTTAAACAGCACCCACAAGCTTGTAGGATAGATTAAAAGCTTTTCTTATATAAACATGAATATAAAATTGGGAAATGTAGATAACACTGCTTATGTACTAAGGACGAGAAGTATCAAAATCTCATCATCCGTTCAACTATATGTCGATGACATCATATTCGGTTCGACTTGTCAAGACAAGTAGTGGAGGAATTACCAAAATCATCATGATCTATTTTTGAGATGAGCATGATGGGTGAACTTTAACTTCTTCCCTTGGACTAATTACAAATAGAGACTAATGAACAGATGGTATTTTCTTTAATCAATCTAAATATATTTAAAGAAATGCTAAGAGAAATCTGGCTAGAAGACTCTAAACCAGATGAGAAACCCCCATGTCCTCTGAATACCTAAACTCATGAAAGACGAAGAGGTTAGTCGTGAGATAGTACCGAAAGTATCGAGGCATGATAGGTTGGTTTATTATACCTAACGTTAAGTAGGCCCGAAACATGTTTAGTGTCTGCCTTGGTGCCCGCTTCTAAAGGCTCCCAGAAACCTCTCACCTTAAGAGGTAAATGTATCTTCTGATATCATTAAAGGCACTACACACTAGGATTATGGTAATCCTAAGGGACTGGCAAATAGAAACTGTAAGTATATGCCGTCTCTGATCAGGCGGAGATTATGTAGATCGAAAGAGCACTAGCGGTATTTACCTAGAGAATGGAATCATCGTTCGTAGTGGATGTTTGTTTGACATCTTCGTTCTCGAAGAAACAAACTGCTCTTGCTATATCCAAAACCGAATCCGAATACGTAAGCGCCGGAAAGGCATGTCAACAAGCACTATGGATGAAACAAGCTCTTATCGACTACAATTCGACTCGATGATGTCCCGATCATGTGCGACAATAAAGGCGCGATTGACCTTAGCAAAAACCCGGTGCAACATTCTCGAAACAAACACATCGAAATTCATCACCACTTTCTTCATGATAATGTCCAGCAGAAGGACATATCTCAATCATAAAGTGCCCGTCCGTCCGTCAACATCGCCGACAATCTTAACTAACCCCTGTTAAACGTGAATCGTTTTTAACTATCTATGTCTTGGTTTAGGAAACGATGGAACACATTCCATAAATCATAATAGTTCCCGACTTCTATCTCCTTCTTCTGTCTAAATCCTAGTCTGTGTTCCATTCCCTTCGTGACAACTTGAATACGTCAACTGAAGTATTTTAATGCATTTTAATTCGCTGGAAATGCAAATTAAAATGTACACTACCAACTTTGAATTTTTGTCAAAAACTGAGTCCAAAACCCTTCACTAAGGGCGGCACCCATACCATAGGCGGCCTCCCAATATATTTGAGACTGCCAGACGTTATGGGACCGCCATCAGCAGACTCTTAAACATGAACACTTAACTAAAAATTTTCAAAACACAAAAACAAACACCCCTTTTCATATCTGCAAGTGACGAACACGACTCAAACCACCAAAAAACTCAAAATCACCCATTAAAACACAAATTGAAGATAAAATCAACACCTACAATCATTCACAACGAATCCTTATCTTAAAGACATCATTGTAATCCCATTTCATCTATTTCTTTTAATTAGAGTCTAGGTTCATGATGAACACAAAAAATAAAATTGGGGATTTTTCATTTTTCTTTTAATTTTGTAACAATTAAGCTACTGTGATGACAATGTATAACTAATAATGGCTTCCTGTAACATAGAGATTTGGCATACATTAGTGGAATTTGTGAAAAATTGATTCGAACCAAATCCTAATTTTATTTTCAAAATTTCTCACGTTAGGAGAACATTAATGAAATTGTGGTTATGCATGTCATACAACATAAAACATTTTCAAACACATGCATAATATCTCATAAACAAATTTTGATATACATAATTCATATGTATTTTTTTCTCTCGACTTGTTTGGATTAGCAAAAAAAAATTAAGGAGCGTATTTGGTTAAACTTCTTAGATTTTATCTCCTAGTCGAGTTAATCGTTACCTCCACATTAGTTACATCTACGCACATACTAAGGCACGAACTAACTCAAATACAAACACATATGTATGAAATTAAAGTGTGAATTGATTGTTTTATTTTAGATAACAAGGCCTAACGGCCATCTACCTCACTAGATCTTCAAAAACCCGGAAATTACATTCATTCCACATACAATCAAATGAATTTAATCAACCCTTAAGAAATACAATTGCAAATCTTAAAAAAACAATACTTTTATAAGGGTAGGGTTGCGAGTTAAAACTTTGAAAACATGAGTCATATCCGTGCTAAGTTTGAATCAATTGACTTTGATTGTTTGTTAAACTTAAACGAACAAATTGTTCCTTGTTTTTTGTTCTCGAGTTCTAATCAACTAACTTTTTAATTAAAACTTCCACAGTCATTTGTGGTCAACTTTTGTTATATCAAAGAAAGTTCAATCTCCTTTATTCACTCTTGAGGAAATTTGGTCAAAACATAAAGATACTGTTCAAAGGTCATGCATCACACAGAACCGACATGTGTCACTCGACTACATGTCAATAATGTTCCGAGCATAGGTATTATAAACCACGCCCTTCCGTCTCCAAGTGTCGTCAAGTCCTTCATTCAAATTCCTAGACAAGGTCAAGTCACTCGTACTAAAAACAAGAAAACCATTGTTGTCGACAAAAACGAAATCTTAACTCGCGAAATTCAACCTCATATGAAACCATGGGATGATATCGTAAAAACGCCATTTGTCTAGGAGGTCATAAGGATCATGTCTTCGCTTGTCTTTGTCATATGCTTTATTGCATTGAAACCTCCACACGTAACAATCTAGCTTCTACATCCCAAAAGAATGTAAAAGACTCAAAGCAAACCAAAGGAACTCTACCTTAATGGAATGCTTTTGACTAGATTTTTCAAACTTGTTGTGTCGCCGTCTTTCTTGAGCCTAGTAATGTGAACTATATATCTCACTAGATCAAGTCATATCATCCCCCAACTCCTCACTATGAGCGAAAAGACGCATCGAAACATGGCAAGAAAAGACCTCGTGATCAAATGCTAGCTCCTCCTCTAACCACCCTGAATCATCCATCCTCATTCTCATCCGTTTGATGATACTCATTGAATAAAAATGATGATGAATCATTTCATTCTAACTCTTCATTTCCGTCCCAAAACATCTCCTTATCGTCCAATGTTATCTCTAAGATCCGTCAAAACCCTCCTCATGAAAGTCATTACTTGAACACCCATCTCTCTGAAACTATTAATCTTCAAACCTAACAACGAGATGTTCACCGGGAAGGGTTAAGGTCAATTGAACAAGCTCTCAAGAACATGATGGAACACGGAAGTGAACATGTTGGCATACTTACTAAGAAACTATTATTATGTATAGGTGTATATATAATCTTTTGTAGGAGGATGATTTACAATAAGTGCGGCTGTGAAATCGTTTCTGAGTTAGATTGGGGCGGGAACTGGGGGGTGAATGTATGCAGGGTCTAGGATGGTGGAGCGTCTATTGAGGGGGGCGATTGGAGGATACACTCGATTACGAGGAATTCTTATAGTTGTGTACTTTTGGTGGCTGATTGCGGCAGTCTGGTACTGTCTTAGTCTACAACGTATCCGAAGTAGACTATAGTATCTTGAAATTAGTGCGTGCAAGTTTTATGAATATGACATACGAACAATGCCACTACTTGCTAAATGATTTGTATGCTAGAATAGGACTACATATTATTGCTTGAACTAGTTGATTCTTGAATTTGGTAGATGCCGAAATCACTAGATTTAAAAAAAAAGGAAAACTGGAAATTTTCCTTCTTCCAGAAAACGGCCCCCTTAAATACCTGGCGCCCCAATAATTTAGGACACCGCTTGGAAGTATGGGACCACCACCAGGGGGGAACCAAAAATATTGCGAGTTACCTATTTTTCTGTAATCTTTTACCCTTCCTAACCTACATCCTAATGCTGTCCAATTCCTGTTATCCAAACCATCTTTTGGCATCGCTCTTCTCCACACCATGCTTTGCATGTAACGACCCTTTCCATTATTTAAATCATCAAACCTTACACCTCACTACCACCATCCCTTCTTTATCCTATTCTCCTTCATCATCAATGTCTTGCTCAAACCACCATTCCAACTTCTCTAGAAAACCAAGAATGTCGGTAAGACAAGTATGGAAACGCAAACAACCTTCCCTCTAAAATCATCACCTCCTTCCCAAAATGACTCACCTCTACTTCCTCCAAAAGTCTACTTATAATCTCCTTCACCACCATCATACAATCCCTTAAGAGATCAAATGATCAACCAACTCCACAACATCTCCACCATCCTTGATTCACACACTAATCCATCCAATGCCTACATTCATGCACCACCTTCACCACCACCA
This sequence comes from Tanacetum coccineum, assembly GCA_026074375.1. NCBI lineage: Eukaryota > Viridiplantae > Streptophyta > Magnoliopsida > Asterales > Asteraceae > Tanacetum > Tanacetum coccineum. Next base: position 18,801 of record BQNB010030884.1, read on the forward strand.
CAACAAATTCCATCTCTTCTCATCTTTAGTTTAATTCACTCAATCTTTTGTAATTGTTGCAAGTTTTCTAGACACCAATTCTATTCCTTGAGAAATGAAATCAACTTCATTCGCTTTCTTCTTACCCGTCCCATACCTCCAAACCGTATCCCTCCAGATCATGTGTCACCAACCCCATATTTTTCCCTCTTTAATTAAGCATTCTCATATGATTAATCTATCTAAATAATTGACCTTCCATCTTTTGATTATGACATCTTCTACTCTTTAAGAATTCACTAGTGTAGCTCTATGTCTTATTATATCTTTATGATTGTCTACTTTCTATTGTAATGATTCATACAAATATTATATGAATTTGTCTTAGCTCGTATTAGATCTAGTTTTATTTTATGGTGTATGAATGCATTAGTTGTATTCACTATTGTATGAGTTTCTTGATTGTTTAATGAAACTCTCCTTTGAGTGACTTAAATATAATGTGTTGCTTTAAAAGATATTAATCTTGCACTTGTATTTCTAACTTTGTTTTGTAGCATATAATTTTCATAAGATCGATCCCTTGGTGCCCCGAACAAGGGGGATCATTCATCAAGGGGGAGTCTTGATATCGTCGATTTCTCTCTTCCTACAACTACTCGACGATCATCCTTTTTGAATTCGACAAAAAAGGGGAGAAATGGAACAAAACTCTTTAATAATTTTGTAACTTTTAATTTTATACAAAATGAGTTTATATTTTGTCATCATCAAAAAGCGGGAGATTGTTAATATAAATAATGTCTAAAACATTATTTATATTTTTCGACCTCTCAATGTTTTAATAATAACAAAATGTAAAAATGTTTACGATAAAATTAAACGTTTACACATTATTAATCGTAAAATTCTATTTCTAAGATTAGTAATCACTTAAGGTATGAACAAACAAATCATTAAGCATGATTAGTGATCAAGAAAATATTTTTCTCTTATCCATTATATTTTTACAAAAGATTTTCACAAAATTAATTATACAAAATATTTTCTAATTAAAAGAAAAGTTTTATTAAAAACTTAAAATTTTAAAATTGTCAAAATTTCACCCAAAACGGAAGCTTCTATACCAGATACAACCTTCCTCACAAAAAGACAAAAAAGGGAGCGGAGTTTACCTGGCGGCCCCCTTATATATCTGGGACCGCCGTGACGACGCCAGTTACCGTTGGATTTTTCTGCCTATAAATACTGCTCCATCCCTTGCTAAAAATCAGACATCTTTGTACGAATTTTCTCACACTTCTTTCTCTCTCTAAAAACCTTCTTTCTCTCACTAAATATCTTGATCACTATCATCTCTTGATCTTGTATCAAGTGATCTAATCTCTTCTTCTCATCTCTACCTCTTAATTCAAGTGCAAGAGAAGAACACTCGTATGCCCCAAGAAACGAAGTGTTTGATAGTGATCCTCCTCTTTTTCTTCTAAGTACCAAATCTCTATGATTATCTTGTGTATTTGTGGATTTCGGATAGTGTGTAAATCCCGATAGTGAATATCTATGATTGTTTATTGATTGTGAAGTGGTAGATTTTATCTAGCTAAGCTTAGATCGACATTTGCTTAGTGTCCAGAAAATAACGAATCGATGTGTAAACGGTTTTTTATCCACTGAAGGGAGGTTTTGTCAAGTGAAATCTCGAGTAGGATACTCGGGGAGTAAGTAATGAAAGAAGATCTTCCAACCAGAACCACAAGTAAAACTTGTAGTCTTGGTTTATTGTTCCTTTCTTTTATCTATTCATATTATGTCATTGTTATTTAGCATTAAGTTTAGATGTTATATTGTTTGCCAATTTTGAATTGGTTTTAAACTCGAATCTACATAGTTTTGTAAGCAAAGCTTATTAAATATGAAAACGAACCTGTAAACTATTCAACCCCCCTTCTAGTTTCCACAAAAGTGAAAAATGACAAGGCAGAACCATCAACAACACCTTATGTTATTGAATCTATGATTGTTGATCATGATGCAAAACTGTGTAAATTTATAAAACTGAGTAGCATACATATATTATTATTATAACATTTAATAGCTCCCAATTTTGTTGTTCTTGTAGAGAAAAGAGCTCCATTGTAAAGATCTACATTAAATTCGGGAGTTATTACGACTAAAAGTAACTTTTTTCTATCGACACTTCAAACAAATTAATTAAAAAATTAATTACCCAATGTACTAAAAATACCAGTAGAGTAAAATATAGTTTTAGAGAAGTAATGAAAGATTTATTGACAATTCAAACTTCTAAGGAGTTGAACCCTTCAAACACTTGTAATTTACAAAGTTTCAAATATTGCACATGTTAGAAATATAAGAGTTAAATTCACATATAGTTGTACTTTGCGTTTTTCATTAGTTTTCAATTTACAGAAAAGAGCTAGTGTACTTTGTTAGTTTGTTTTGTTCATATATGTTTTGTTGTATTTCTAAAATATCCTTGTAGGATACATACACACATTGATGACTCAAACTTTTGGGGGGCCACAACCCCTCTTAGCCCCCATGAAGTTCCGCCCTTGACTGTCGTTTATGAGCAACCTCCATGCAACAAGTATTGCACAACCGTTTCGACTCGTCATATGATCACAAAGACATGAATGATGAGTTTTGTTATCTTATTGATTAGGGTGTAGTTTTCTAGTAATTAGTTCATTTAACGTAATTGCAGTTTTCAGGTAATTAACTTGTTGATGGAAGAAAACAAGTTGGTACAAGAAGGCGTTGATGATTTGGTTTCTCATGTAATTACTTCATTTAATGTCATTGAATATAATCACAAGCTGCAACCTCGATCTACTGCATGCGTTTTTCTTGGATACCTTTCTTTCATCGTGGTTACCGGTGTTTTGACTTGTCCACTAATAAATCCGTTATATCCTCACATGACATTTTTGATGAGAAAGCATTTTCATTTGATTTCATGACACCCGACACACCACCTAATTATGATTTCTATTTACTAACCTAATACCATTTCCTTCTCCTACTATGTCATCTTTCCAGGTGCTGACCCAACCCACTCATACACCCAGAACCCCAACATCCCACGACCCAACACACTCCTATCCCTAACCCACCACCCTCGGCCTGAACACCACCAAGCCTAAACACGCCACCCCAACCCAAACACCACCGATCCTAAATACGCCAACCCCATCCCTACATCCCTCGCATAGCAACACCCCAACATGCTCGCCCTATAACTCATTCGCGGCCTAAACGCATACACAACCCCATATCCCTATTACATCTGAGACTAATACTCATCCCATGGTCACTCGTGCTTAAGCTGGCATCTCTAAACCTCTTGAACGGATGAATTTTCATGTCACCACCACATCACCTCTTCCTCATTCACACACACATGCACTTCGTGACCCCAATCTTCATAAGGCGATGTTAGATGAATATAATGCTTTAATTACTAACGGTGCGTGGGTCATTATACCCCTTCCTACTAATATGAATGTCGTTCGTTCTATGTGGCTTTCCAAACATAAGTTTCATGCAGATGGCTCTTTGAGTAAGTACAAAGCTAGGCTTGTTGCCAACGGCCGTTGTCAGCAACACTATATTTATTATGAGGAGATTTTTAGCCCGATGTTTAAAACCGGCTATGATACGTACTGTTCTTAGTCTTGCCGTTTCTCGAGACTAGCCTTTCATTAGCTGGATATGAAGAGTGCATTTCTTCATGGGCACTTATATGAGATTATATACATGCATCAGTCCACCCGGTTTGTTTGAATTTTCTACCCTGATATGTTTATCAGTTGGCAGTGTTCTCTTATTGGCCTAAGCAGCCCCTAGAAGATTGGTTTCATCGCCTTTGGCTAGCTAGCGACACATATCGCTTTTTTCAACATAGTAAAATAGACACGTCTCTGGTATTATTCGATGTGGTTCAACATTTCTTATTAGGCTATTATATATGAGATGATATTATACATTTACAATGCGTTATTTCCTTACTTCATGGTGAGTTTGCAATGATGGATCTTAGCTCTCTAAACTATTACCTTAATATTTCTGCCCAACGAGATACTTCTGGGATGTTCTTGTCTTAATACAAATTTGCTGAGGAGATTATTGAGCGGGCACATATGCATCACTGCAACCCGTGTCGAACCCCTGTTGATACTCACTCTAAGCTTCGTCCTGATGATGATCATGTCAGTGACCGTACACTTTATCGTAATGGCTCTTCAGTATCTTATGTTAGTGCAAATATTATGAATATTAATCTATACGACCAATTATGTTTTGAATAATGACAAACATGAACTGTAATACGAACGTAAATGCGCAAGTTACTCGTAAACACAAATCACATGCATCATGTATCAACAACTCCGACGTCTCAAGTAAGCATCAAGACCGGACATTGGTTAAACACCCGACGTAAATCACCAAAGGTGTGAACAAACAATATTAAACTTGTAGGATATCAAAGAATTAAGTTTTGTCTTAAACTTATATTTTTATACATAAATACACACAAAACTATTTCTCAAAATATTTAGACAAATAATTCTTAGAATTATAAAAAATAATTTATTATGGTAATTATTTTGAATTCCAGAATCTATCATTTCCCCCATAAAATAAGTGTCACTTTCACAGACAAGGTTTTGTCACCACAAAAGAACAAAACTAGGAATCGTCTGTCGGGCGGTCCCTTTTAATTCGGGCATCGGCTGGACCCCTTATATTAGTGTCTAGGGGTGGGAGGTGGACCGCCGTTCTTGACAGTCTGTATTCCACTCCTATAAATTTTGGTGTCACCTCCAACTATTTCACAACAAATTTGCATGATTTTCTTTCATGGTTCTATTTCTCTCACTAGATCTCACTAAATCCTCACTAAATCTTGATCATTCAACTTGGTTAATCTTGATTTAAATGTGATCCAAATCTTCTTTTCCTTTCTCATTTCCTTAAGTGTAAGAGAAGAAACTCGGTCATCATCAAGATTCCAAGTTATGTAGTTCTATTTAGTCCATTTTAACATTTGTTACATAATAGAATTCGAGTCATGTTGTATCGTCAGTTTTTGGCAAACTTCGAAAATCATATAAAATCAACTGTAAGTCCGTAGAAGTCGTGTCACCCGCTATTTCAAAGATAATTGAGTCTAGTTTCATTTAAAAACACTTCCAAGTCTTTATTCTAAACTCAAGCCAGTCAGAAATGCAAAATATTACATAGTGGTCAAAACTATATGTTTCGGTTTGACGTAAAACTTGTAGTTTACCTTTTCTTTCAAGTCGAGCATTTCCCTAGTTCAACTTATCCTTTAAAAAAATAATCTTGCTTAATTTTAAAATGTGGGAGGAAACTATTTTTGTTTCAAAAAATCAAGCCCCATGTATATCATATTATAATCAATACACAAAACGACTATGACTATCCTTATGTGTATGCTAGAGATTATGTGTGTTTAACTTTGTTTTCAAACTGGTTAATAGATATTAACAAGAAAATCATAACTATTTGTGATTGAGCTAATTATAATTTAAACACAAGTGCAATGTATGCTATTTGTATGTTACTAGTTTTCCGTATTATGCCTAATAGGAATTACGCTAGATTTCTTGCGTTAAGTTGCAAAATTGTTTGTGCATTGCATATAGGCATAGATCACTATATTTACAAGTGTTACATAAACATCTTGTAGATTATTTTGAGTGTAGTAACCTAATGAGAAAACAAAGTTAAATAATTTTGTCAAGTGTGTGGTAAAATAAATGTCCTAAGATCATAATTTTAAAATCTGTCACTAAAATATTTCCAACACATTAACTTTCTTCTAACAAGATGTCTAAATCTCTTCATCGTCTTGCCTTGTTTGACCATATGTTGGTTAAATAAAAGAAAATGTCATATTAATAACATTAGTATTAAGTAAAAGAAATTGTCTTTTTTAGTTAAACTTTGCTTGTGCTTGCATGTTCTAACCACACACATAATTATATTCTTTATATAACATATAATATTTTATAAAAGATGTTTGTTGTATTAAAATGGTTTAGAAAGAATCATTCATACACTAATAAAAAGTCAAACTATGCATACTATGCATAACAACAACTAGTTTCGCACTAGCAAAACATCTACAATCCAAAGTAAGAAATTAACTTGTCATTATTCCACCAACCTTCACACTTACAACTAGTCCTTAGGATAAAAGAACACACATGAAATCTTTATTTGTCTTCTTTTAAAAGAGCGGTTCGAGAAGGTCAAGAAAGATTCGAGTATAAATCACCTCTTATTCGAAACTATGATTGATATTATTATCGAATCTAATTGACAAGTTTTCGAGTATGGACAAGAAATCAGATTTTTATTTGTCTAGCTTTAAGATTATATCGAAATGTAACAAGAGAAATTACTTTAAACCTACATCCCATCACACTAGATTGATATGAAAATAACGACATCCTCTTTCCAAGACGATAAGAATATGCCTCGGATCATAACTCGCACACTTTGTGTAGATGATTCATATTGACTCTACTTGTCCAAAAGTTTGTTTTAACAGAATAAAAAGAAAAATAAGACGAGGATGGAGATGATGTGCTCTTGGTTGTGAATGATAATGATTCCATAGAGCCAAAAAGTAGGAAAGGATGAGCGATACTAAAGAAGAAACGTGTTGACGATAGGTTGATAGAAAAGATTGATATATCATTTGCACTAACAATTGATGTGCATATGATTCCATCTAGAAAAAAATTGATGATTGGGAATTTAAAGGTTTGCTTGGTGTTTTGTTGGTTGACAATGTTGAGGAACAAAGGTGAGATGTGAAATGAGGTAGTTTTTTCATGGTGGAAGAATAATGAGAGACTCAACAATGTGGTGACCCAATAACACTTGAAGATTGAATATCTTCTTTATGTTTCTACACTTTTTTGAAAGTGGAACGTTTTAAACGAAAGGAGTGACATTGCATTTAAGACAAATTACATAAATATTCGGATGAAATAATTAAAGTTAGGTAGAGGTAATGAGAATTTAATAGAAACAAACTATTAAAAGAGAGAACGATTTTAGACGTGAGAGGAAACCATTTAGAGAAGATAAACTTATTAGAAGTGAACAGAAACTTTAGAAGTGAGAAGAAACGTCGGAATTAAAAAGACTATTAAAAGTGAGGCGACTATCTGGAAAGAGAAAAGAGGTTTACGAGAAGTGAGGACCAATTTTTGTATGTGATGGAATTTATTGTGAAGTGATGGATTGCAAGTCTATCGATTGTAAGGAAATGTGATTAAATAATGAGACCCATTTACATTATGAAATTCAATGACTCTGAAAACATAAGCAACGATGCTTATGATGTTAGATATGAGGATGACCCATTGATCTATAGAGAGACATTGGGTATAGGTTTGGGTGTGGAGTAGACGTCAACTCGTAGCAGAAGAGAAGAAGTATTAGGTTATAAAAAATGAATGGTATTACAAGTTGCTGCCGGTGGTCCCAGATATATCTGGGGGCCGCCAAAATAGATATGGGGGCCGCCGGACCGCCAACAGGAGGGATGTTTGGGGAAATTGATAAATTTTTCAAAAAGAGTGACATTTTAATTTGCATTTCGATAATTAAAAATACCTAAAGTACTTCGGATAAAGTAGTTAAGTTGTCACGACACGAAATGGAACACAGACAGAATCGAAACTAGAAGAACAGTAAGAACAATGTATAGAATGTGTTTTCCATCATTTCCTAAACCTTGACGAGGGATAATTGTAGCAATCAAGCTTGAGTTGTCAAGAAAGAATGCCGGCGATGTAACTTCAAATGCAACCTATTCCGATGGAGGATGTTTCCTTTTGGACACTGTTCCCGAAGAAATGGTGACGTATCAACGTGTGTTTGTTCATATGCTATAATAATAATAATAATAATAATAATAATAATAATGAAGAAGAAAACAAACGAAGATAGAGACGATGAAGCATGACAATGTCAGACGGTGGTTATTACTATCATAAACTAACTCCAAAAAGTTAATGGTAGCTCTTCCTGAGCATTGAGAATGTTCACAAAACAATCACACGACGAGGTATACGATTGTCTTAAATGTGGTAGCAGAAATAGTGGAGGAAAGAGATTAGCTATCTCTATGGTTGAATAGGCGTAGTTGAGTGAGAAGGAAGATGTTCGATCGAGACAAAGAGTGTTTTCGTCGAAGAGTAGATAATGTTATCGCAAATGATAAAAAATGGTTTTCATCGGAAGAAATGATTTTTCATTGAAGAGACATACTGTTTTCGTCGAAAGAGAAAGAATTGTTTTCGTCATATGAGAAAAGAATGTATTCTTGTTGAAGAGGAAAAATGTTATCGACAAAGAGAAAGAAGTTTTCGTCGAAAGAAATAATGTTTTCGTAGAGAGATAAGAATGTTTTTTGTCGAAAGAAAGAAGGTTTCGCGTCGAAGAGAAAGAAATTTTTCGTCGAAGAGAAAAGGAGAGTGTTTTAACTTATGTTGTTAAAAGGCTTGAATAGGGATTTTCGAATATGACCTTTAACGTTTGCGATCGCAAGTTAAATATACTTGAATATTTCGGATGAAATATTTAAGTTGTCAAACCTACTTGGAGGAGCGTTAGATTGTATTACACCGTATCCCTTGACGAAAGAGTGGATGATTTAGAAGAAAGTAAGATGATGATCAAAGGAGTGTGTGAGTGAAGACTCTAAGAGATTTAATACCATTTTGTGACTCTTTTGACTTTTTAGATTTGTGACCCGGACACGAAGAAAGATATTATAGTGTGAGAAAATATATACATAAAAATATAAGCATGCAAGTTTATCTAAGGATGCATCAACACAATAATCAACAAGATTAATGTGTAAGACTGTATGACATCTAAACCTTATTTGTCATAAATCAACCTAACATAGTGTAGGTGCACAATTAACATGTAAGTCATGTAAGATGACGCAAACAAAACATGATAATTTTAAATGTAATCATCAATTAAAGCATGTTAGCATTTAGCACTTAGGAACATGTGTTATTTAGATGAACAAAGAGATATTTTATCTAAATTGCTAGAAAAAGGCAAATGCTTTTACAATAAACATGCATTCAATAGCTAAGCAAATAAACGTTAAGCATTAAGATAAACATGAAAGCATATAATTGCATTACGTGGGAGCATGTTATCATCTTGAAATTTCAAAACACATATGTGAAATGCATGTAATCTAGATTGACCAAGGGGAAACCTAATTTTTACTTGCTTAGTGTGCACTCCTAATGAAATACAAAGTCTATCGATGTAGACTATCATTAGGCATATTTAAGAAGAACCATTTAATCAAATTAGAGAATGAATATGAGACTATCACTAGTGGTGTTCAATTCAGGCTAAACATGACCATTTTTACGGGTTATACCACGAACCCAACTTCACTCTTGGAAGCAATTCAACCATTAGGTCAAATTGAATTTCTAGTGCAATAGATTCTCTAGTAGTTATTATCATGTTAGACAAAATAGAATTCCTATATTTGCCTAATAAAGTGTAGCAAAGATAAAATTTTGTAATTGTCTTTATCAATACAAGGCCTACTTTGAATGCAAACTATCGTACTTTAATTTCGGTTTCACATATCCAAATCATGATGTGTGGAATTCTAAGAATAAAATGAGAGATCAATCAAGTTGTTGTAGCTAATAAGAAAGAATGAGTCATCTAGGTCCTAGGAGTATGCTTAAAAGTGACAATGTTTAATGCTCAATAATGAGGATGTTCAACAGAATGCACATTTGCAATGACTTTTATGAAAAAGTAAAAATCCAATTAAGGTTATTACTTAATAGATCTTGTGTTTGTTTCTTTGTAGAAATAATGATGATTAACTAAAGTTTAGTTACATCTATGTTAGACTTTTAAGCAAGAGATTTGACAAGAGGAAGATGTTTAAATCTAATGCCATAGGGCGGATCTACCTAAACCAAAGATGAATTTAGGATGAAGGTCCAAGGATCATTTTTCCATTATTTAGGAGATGGTGTTGATATTAGGTTATTAAGAGAAACTTATATAAGTTATAAGGGTTCTCAGTTTGAGTTTTCAGAAATGACATCCAAGTCTTGCTTATCAAGTTGGAGTACTTATGATTTTCCTGATGGAAATTCATAAGTCGTCAATCCTACTTAGAGTGTGTTAAGTTTAGCATGTATAATTTGACCATAGCTAATAATACAACATTTAAACACTTTAGACTCAATGAAACATCTTCATTGCAAGTGTGAATTGCAATTCAATGACTAATCTTGTTGTCTTGCAATCGACTTCGTTATTTCATGTAATAACCAAGGATGGTTAAACATGTAGACACGGGAAAATATCTATGGTAATTTGATTGATATTTCCGTGATCTTGATAAATCCTAATCTCTATTTCATGTTCATATTCTAAATTTGTAATTAGATTGAATAATGAGAAGATTACGTTTGAATAATATACACCTGTCATATTCAAAAGTCCTTACGATCACCTATTGAAAGAAAGCACAAAATGGGTGTTTGTGGAATATGTTCAATTCTACTAATTCCTAACCTTAGATGGTTTAAAGGTTCTCTATTTGTAAGAAGAAATATTATCTTTATTTTGATAAAGTAAAGAGATGTTGTTTGATGGAAAAATAAGTTGAGTTTTGAGTTGTGCTTTTGAATTGTTTAAGCAAAGTTACATATGTTGTGCGTTTGCTCATGTTTGGCTTCTTCGAAGATTACAAATTTTACCATTGCATTGTAAAAAAAGTAAATTACTTGAAAATGTTGGACAAGACATTCAAGTCCGTCAATCCTACTTCACTAGATATTTTTATGACATTTTTGCATAGATATTAAGTGTCATTCGTCTACTTTTAAAAAGTCATTCTCATAATATTTTTGTGTCCAGCTTCTAACTTTCTTTTAAAGTGTCATACTCTAGAATAATAAAACCTAGAAGTGCATGTCTAGTTCCCCGCTAATGTTTTGCTATATGTATATGTGCACTTGTCTACTAACTTTGTTTTGTAGCACAACAATATCTTGATTCCTTGGTGCCCCAAACAAGGGGGAGCATACACCGAGGGGGAGCACTTGCAAGCGTTTTGCTCATTTAAATTGCATCGAACTTCTTGAGCATCGATGGTAATTTATTTGATCCATGGATCCGTTAGAGTCAATATACAAGGAATGTAATTATCATGGGGATGCAATAAGCAAGGGGGAGCTAGGAGCTATGTGGTTTAATAGCATGGATTTAGTTTAACCATGATGATAGAAGACTTCACTAGGATGATGCAAGCTCACCTTTATAGGAAGATAGGATTGGGGATTGTCAAATACGATGAAGGGTTTATTCATACTCCAAATACTTCACCTCCTCCACTTCAAAATCACCCTAAACCTTAAGGTCATCCTCTCATAACTTCAACTTATATATTTGAAGTACCTACTTTCTTTTCATGTCTTCTTCTCATCTATCACGACATCCTCTAAATTATCCAAGAAACACAAAATCACCTCAACCGTATTTCTCATGTTGTCTTCTCATTCCTCCAACCAATATACTTGGATCACCTACCTTTTCCTCATTCCTTCAACCTATACACTCAAAGTACCTACCTTCTTGTCTTGCCTACTTCTCACCTCTCATGACCTTTTCTAAACTATCCAAGGAACACACAATCACCTTCACCTTTATTTCTCACATCTTCTCCTCATACCTCAAACCTATATACTCGGAGCACCTATCCTCTTCTCATTCCTCCAACATATATACCCGGAGCACGTACCCTCTTCTCATGTCTTCTTCACAAACCTCCAACCTATATGCTCCAACCATAATCCACACTATACCTTTTTGCTTCGACAAAAGGGGGAGAAGGGAGTGTAAACGAGTAACTTTTAAACTCTACTATGTGCTATAGTTTACATAGTTTGTCATCATCAAAAAGGGGGAGATTGTTAGTGCAAATATTACGATATTTAATCTATACGATCTCTTTATGTTTTGGTGATAACAAACATGTAACCTGTAATACATAACGTAAAGTACGCAAGTTACTCGTAATCACAAATCATCAATGCATACATATCAACAACACTCTATGTCTCAAGTCTGCATCAACAACGATATTTGTTTGCACCCGATGTAAATCACATAAGGTATGTACAAACAAATTAAACTTGTAGGATGATCAAAGAAAAATATTTTTTTCTTAACCATTACATTTCTACAAAAGTATTTTTCAAAAATAAATAAACACAAAATACTTTTTAATAAAAGAAATGTTATACTTAAATATAAAATTTGAAATTTGGTTTTCCCCCTAAAATGGAAGCTTCTATACCAGATACAACCTTTCCCACAAAAAGACAAAAAGGAAGCGGAGTCTAGGCGGCGGCCCCCTTATTTATAAGGGACCGTCGGGACCGCCGTTGCCAGACTGTCAGCTTTCAGCTCCTATAAATAGTGGGTCAGCTTTCAGCTTTCAGCTCCTATAAAAAGGAAGCGGAGTCTAGGCGGCGGCCCCCTTATTTAATCTTTCATATCTCTTGCTCAAGGATGTCATTTAGTCTTTGACTACGGAGTTATTTTTCTTTTGTATGATTGGACCCAATTCATCCAATTCAGTGATTCCAAAGTTTGTTAACTTGAATGGTTGGTGAACGTCAAAGTTTCTTTTATCATTGTCCCTAAATATAGATGCTACAATAGGCTTGGTGTTTGGATGGATTCTGACATCAGTGATACGTTCAGGCTTGATTCTGTTTGTCATAGTCCACATGTATTCCTTAGCTCTCATCCTATTAAGCTCTGTTAGTCATTTAACCTTTTTAGAGTGCTCTCTCTTGAGGACTTCATGCTCAGCATCTTGAGCTTTCCTGAATGTTTCACCAGCCTTAGTGGAAATTGCCTCTTTTGGATCAATTCCAAACTTCTTTGCTTCTTCACGGATCACCTTAATTACTTCAGGCCTGGACATGGCAAGAAGGTTTGCTTCCTCAGCTGATTTCTTCATTTTCTCCTCTTTATCCAGTACTTTTGAATCTCTTGTTCAGTGAGGTAAACAATTTTCCCATTTATCATGAATTCGACTCTAACTGGTTCATTAGGGTCAGGACGAATGATGGTTGATGCAGGTACCAGTCTTTTTGAGGGATCCTTATCTGACTCAGTTGCAATCCCTTTTCCTTTATCAATTCTTAAAGTTGCTTGAGAGCTTTCAGGATGATAGATTACTAGGGTGATTGGTTGATCAAAAGTTGGTTGGATTGATGATATTGGAATTGCCATTGTTGCGTCTCTAGTCTCCCCATCAATGTGAGAAGGAGTTTCTTCAGTGGTAGTGGTGGTAGCATTCTCCCCCTCAACATTTGCTGGAAAGTGAGTGAGATCAAGTGTTGGAGTGACACTGGAAGAAGAAGAAGGCTGACCTTTAAAGGCTTCATACATCTCAATCATCATATTCTTGATGGAGTGAGTGTCTTCCTTAAGAGAGGACATGCTTGACTTAATGTGATTTTGGGCCCTCTTAAGACTTAAGATTCTGGAACCAAGATTCCATGCCATGTTGGTAGAGGACTTGGCCTAAGCAGCTAACTCTTCATCTTGTTGATGGAGTGAGTGTCTTCCTTAAGAGAGGACATGCTTGACTTAATGTGATTTTGGGCCCTCTTAAGACCTGAGATTCTGGAACCAAGATTCCATGCCATGTTGGTAGAGGACTTGGCCTAAGCAGCTAACTCTTCATCTTGTTTGACAGCATGAGCCTGGAGATCTTGTACAGTAGACAGAAGTGCAGAAAAATCAAAGCCCTTTACTAAGGAAAGTACCTTAGTGATGTTGGAAGAGATTCTTGTGAAAGTCTTAGTGGCTTCATTGATTTTCTGGTTTGTAGCAGGATCATCTTTGACAGCATTATTTATGTCTTTGAGAAGCTAAGTGATGACATCCAGGCCTTTGTAGAGATTACTAATGGTGGTGTTGCTTCTATTAAGAGAGCTCATGGAGGCTTCCACAAGTTTTTCAGTATGATCCCTGTGAGCAATGTTCTCATCATAGTATTGATCAATAGAGGCCTTAAGGTCAGCATAGGAGACTGCTGCTTCTTTATGTTGTTCTGTTAGGAATATGAAATTCCTATGAAAGTGTCGGTCGCTTCCATAGATAACAGTCGTTAGCTTGTTAGGTAATTTTTGGAAACTTACATAGTTAGTTAGCAAAGGCCCATGGATAAACCCATGCAAGCCCAAGCCCACTTGTTCATTGTAAGTATATTAACACCTCTCCATGCCTTGGAGAGGTGGATGGTTGTTCATTTTTCACACAATTCAATATATGTTTTCTTTCTCTCTCTAAGTGTTCATCCAACCCATTCTCTCACTAAAACAACTTGCCTCCTCTTTCCATGTATGTTATATGATTATTCTTTAATTGGTATCAAGAGCCATAGAGTGGTTTGCTTAGTTTTTGTGTTAACACTACCCCAATAGATTATGCTGCTCTTAACCAACTGTTAAAGATTTTGAAACACTATTTGTTCCGCAAACTGAATTATCTGCTGAACAAGCCTTTTGGTCTAAGAATTCGGTGAATTCTCCAGAACCCATTCTTTCTAGTAGACCTACCATAGTTGAGGTTCCAAAAGAACTTCCTAAAGTCATCATGGTGAATACAAGTTTAAAGAAACTTAAACACCATCTTGTTGGTTTTGACTTGGTTGTCAAAGAGAGAACCATATCCACAGCTATCACTGACGGTTCGTGGGGGTTCGAACATACAAAAGCTTGTTTAAGGGATGAAATAATTCCATTTGTAAAAGCGCTGAATGACTTGTTTAACACATTCAATCAATATTTAGTTGATGAACTTTCAGAAGTCCAAAATGTCTTTCATTAAATGGAACAGGCTGTGGACCAACATCGTTTAGAATCCAAAACATTTGAAGTTAAAATGAATCAAGTTTTAAACGAAAACGAACGACTCTTGGAACAAGTGTTGAGCAAAGATATTGTGAACATAATTGTGAATTCGTCTGTGAATAATCCTTCTGTGACTGTGCATGAATGTGAAAAGTGTCTCCAACTTGAGACTGAGCTTCAAACGGATTTCATTGAAAAAGAGATTTATGATAAACTGTTTAAAAGTTTCACCACTCTTGAAAAACATTGCATCTCTTTAGAAGTTGATTCTCAACTTAATCAGGATATTTTTCAAAGGTATAATTCTATTTTAAATCAAAGTGCTCCAAGTTTTGATCAATTGTTTGACTTAAATGAATTAAAAGCTCAGTCCCAAGATGTTGGGACTTAAAAGACTTCAAGGATTCTTAGAGTTACTACTGCTAAGGTACATAATGGAAATTATGCTAAGTAGTTAGTACTGGTCACCAAGTAATCTTTTAACATACAAATTTCTCAATGACGACTCTTGCTGATAAGTCACTTCTCTCGGGTGGTGACAATAAAACCACCGATGCTTGAAAAACACTTGTATACATGTTGAAAAGCAGATTGAGAACTTTATTGATGAAATACCTTCAGTGGAAGAATGATTCTTGCTTCGGTTGAAAAAAAGGACCACTTGTTTGAAGGCCAACAATAACAGTGGATGGTAGTAACCAGACCAAATGAATATATAGAATTAACTCTCCGCGAAACCCTTCAAGCTGATTTTTTACATCAAAGCAATAAACATCATTCTCTAAGGCATTCCAACTGAAATTTATGTCATGTTATCAACCATCGTGTAGCCCATGATTTTTGGATAAAAACCAAAAACTGCTTGTGCAAGGAACGCCGTTAACGAAGCAAGAACGATAGTGCAAGTTGTACGATGAATTTGATAAATTTACATACAAGAAAGGAGAGTCGTTACACGAGTACTACTTGAGATTCACTTTGCTACTCAATGATATGAATATTTACAAGATGCCACTGGAGCAATTTCAAGTCACTACCAAGTTTCTGAACACTCTTCCCGCTGAATGGAGCAAATTCATTACTGATGTTAAGTTGGTCAAAGACTTGCATACTACTAATGTTGATCAGGTTCATGCCCATTTGCAACAACATGAACGGAATGCAAATGAAGTTCGATTGATGCATGAACGCAACTCCGATCCTCTTGCTTTAGTTGCATCTCACCAAATGACACAGTCTCCTTATCAATCTCATCAGCACTCTTACCCAAACTCTTAACATCAACAATTTGTCTCACCTCATCAATCTTGACAGTATGGATCACCTTTTGAATCTCAACATTACTCAATCAATCAATCACCAATACCTCATTCAATCACCTATCCCCCCAACAATTATCAAACTTCAGTCCACCAAATGACGTATTTCACTCCCATCATCATCCATTCCTTAAATTGAATACTCTTCCACAGTCAACTAACAATCTAAATTTTCCTAATTAGACTCCGGTCTGAGCATGCCAGTTTTCAAGCACGGTGATGATCTAATTGATGCCATCAATCATGTCATGTCCATTCTGTCTGCTGTCGTCCACATCCCGCTATCCTACTACCAATAACCAACCAGCTGAGGCACTCATCAAACCCAAGGCAAACAATCACCATTAATGATGAAGATAAACCGTAAACACAACAGTACAAGGGTGACAAATTTTCTTATGTTGCGGGTACCTAACAAGAACTTTTCACTCCAGGAGCAAGTGGGAGTAACTCGGGGGAAACATGAGATTTTACGTGTTACAAACAGTAAAGGTGGAAGGACACATGTCCAACTGACCATGCACAAAAACCAAGAGGAAAACATGATTGACTCCCTGGGTTTAAAGAAAAAGTGTTGTTGGTTCAAGCTCAAGCAAGTGGACAAATTCTACATGAGGAGGAACTTGCATTTTTGGCAGATCCGGATTCTAAGAAGCTCGAAGCCCCACAGACAGTCATTCACCACAATGTATGCTTTCAAGCTGAGATTTAGGATCATAGACTTTGATTTGTGATGAACTCAACACTGCCAAAGTTGCTCTCATGGCGAATTTATCTCATTTATGGTTCAGATGCTCTTGCTGAGGTACACAATCATGATAATGTGAATAATAATATGATTAATCAAGCTATGCAGGCGATGCCGTCTTCTGAACAGTCGAATGTTGTGAATCATTCAGAGACTGAAAAAACCAGTTGATAGCCATATCATTCCATATATCTCATAAAAGTGATCGAATCACAACAGGAAAGCTGTTCAAGAAATTCTAACTCTACTTCCATAACAAGATGCCCTGATATATCTGTGATTTGAACAACTAAACAACCCAAGATGCTAAGTGTAACCAAAGATAAATTTGAAAATAAAAGTGCAATGATACTTTAACTGCTGAGCTTGAAAGATATAAGGAACAAGTTAAAGTGTTGAACGAAGGAAAAAATGTTACTTTAACATGTAAAGACAATGTTGTGAGATTCCGTAGGGTGCAACGAAACTCAGTCTGTAGATATTGAATCATCTTAAACAAACTTCTTTCAGAACATTAAAAAGAAAAAGAATCTTTTAATGAAACAATTTCTCTTCTCAAAGATGATTTTAAGAAAGAAGAATCTAGGAACATAGATAGAGAGATTGCTTTAGAAAAGAGGATTAAACAGTTAGATAATATTGTTTTTAAAAGAGATCAATCTGCACAAACTGTTCGACAATTTTGACGAAACCTCGTGTTTAATTTATGATCATACCACTAGAAAAGCTCTAGGTTTTCAAAAATCCTTTCTATCTTAAGAAAGCACAGTAAGTTGGAACAAAGCTATATGTTGGTGATAATTATTGAGAAAACAAATCCCCATTGAACAAGGGAACAGAACGTGTCCCACGATCCATATCACAATAGCAAGTAGCACATAACATACAATAGTCACGTATAGCCCATGCATCATTTAAATCACATTATCACAGTAACTAAAATATTTCAAAACCTCTTTGCATCATTTTCACCCCAAGAATTAAAACTGCAGAATTTTAACGTGACTTAACGTACTCAAAACCCCTACTTACTGATCTCCATAATTCATACCAAAAATCACCTATGTTAATTTATAAGTATATTAACTACCTCATGATTTCCAAGAACCATTTACATGCACAAGTACTCCTAAAAAAATCAAACTTCAAAACAGTCCCAATTCGGATCTGTTTGCGCACTAAAAAGTTTGGATCTAAAAAGCATACATAGACTCCAAATCAGAAGCTCTTATTTGGGAGATTTCTAATAGACACATATAACTAAACTCCTGTAGAAGGGATAAGATAAATTTGAATTTTAAGTGGGGGTTTTACACCTCGTAATCTGCCCTAAATCAGACCCGTATTTACTGTTTTGACCACTTTTATCGTAACCAACAATCGAAGGACTTCCCGAACTTAAACACTTTCGAGGCCGGATGTTCTGGAAACTAGACTCTTTGAGATACATCATAGACACCGGAAACTTGACAAAAGATATTCCCATCATTGAGATAACAGCCGAACAACACAGCCCTAAATTCTGCCCTAATCTAAATCAAGTTCTAACGCGATCTAAACCCTAACGATTACACCAATGCTTATCTAATTGATTACTAAGAACCCTAATTAGCATATTATCTTTAGTTTACAGAATATTAGAAACCCTAGATCAATCATATACATGTGTTACATGAATTAAATCAATAACCAAACTAATTGGAAAACCTGCATACCTTAAATCCTTGAATTCTCTTCAAAAGATCAAACCCTAATTTTTTCCTCTTCTCTTCTTGTTTTTGTTCGACCGATTGCTGCTATGGGGAGTAAAATTTCGTTGCTTGGGGTTTATTATAATATATATATATATTGGTTAAATACTTTCCTAATTAGAGTTTTAATCAAATTGGGCTTTGTTTTTCTTTTTTTCCTTTTTAAACCCCTAGTCGGTCGAATATGTATTTATACATATATTTTTTTATTATTAATTACTTAATTATTATCATTACCTTAATTTTTTATAAAAACCTAAGATAATTTGAGTAAACCTTTATACTTACGCTACTTGTTAAACTTTCTAAATATAACTTTAATTTCACCAAACCACTTTCTATTTTTAGAAAGTTTGCTACAAACTTCTATATTTCACTCACTTATTTCATTTCCAAGATGTCACATTACTCATAAACGCTTAACACATAATTATACAACCATTCCCACATAAATTCACATAGCTCAACACTTAAACACGTAAAAATGAACTCTTAGCCATATCTAAAGGTTTAAACCAACCCGCTAAATTCACAGTTGTCACACATTAAGACATGATTAAAAACACTTGTCAGTTTTTTCGTTTATACAACCAATGAATAAAATGAATTACAAAACCAATGAATGAAATGAATTACAAATGTGTTTGAGATATAATAGGAGCTAATAACTAATTCATGATGATTTTGTTTGGACAATGTATTATTCTTTGAATAAAAGGTGAAAAGTTTGTTGTTAATGACAACCGGCTGTTGTTAGCAAAACCTATATTAAAACGAGGCGTGTCGACACCCGTGCGTTGCACCGGGTTAGTGTTTAGGTTAAATTCGATTGCTGAGCTACTTTCTGTGTTTGATTATTTATGGTTCATGTTTTTTATAAATGTATGTTTATAAGTTGGGAATACTTTAAAAATGTGCATTATTTGTGTGTGTGTTTTATGTGGTGTGAAATGGAGTATGAGGTTGGTTTTTGGTTTAATATAAGTTAGAAGGGTTGAGTTTGTTAGTTTGGGGGTTTAGTTTCGGTTAGTTCAAAACATGGATGGTTTAGTTAGTTTATTGCATGGAATTGCAAGAGTTGTAGTTGCTCCACTGTGTGTGAATGACCGGCATTAATCTCGTATTCTGATTTGGTCGGTTGGATTTCCATAGCAATGATGGTTTTGGGTGTAACACCCCCAAAATCTGATATGCAGCGGAATAGTAACCTTGGGGTGCTACGTCAAAGTACAACAATCAAGATATAGGGTACCCAACTTTAACTAAAAACTCCTAATGATCCCTTGCTCAACGAACAAGTGTGGATACTCAGTTTACCTGAAGTCCTAAAGACCTCGCTTCGAGCCCAAATGGACCTTAACTACCACCATTCTGCTACATTTTAACCTCTTAACTTCACGGTCACTATTCTCAACAGGTTCCTCAACAAAACGAAGAGTTTTGTCAACCTTGATCTCATCCAATGGCACATGCAGACTAGCATCCGCCAGACATTGTTTTTAGGTTTGACACATGAAACGTGTCATGTACTCCACTCAATTCCTCAGGCAATCTCAACCGATAAGCTATAGGACCGACTCTTTCAAGAATCTCAAATGGCCCTACATACCTCGGTGCTAACTTACCCTTTTTCCCAAAGCGAATTACACCTTTCCAAGGCGACACTTTTAGCATAACCCGTTCTCCTACCTCAAACTCTAACGGTTTGCGCCTATTATCAGCACAGCTCTTTTGACGGTCTCTCGCCGCTTTGAGCTTTTCTTTTTAACATTACTACCTAATCTTCATATCTAGAACTCAACTTCAGGCCCGAGTCCAAACTACTCTCTCCAATCTCTGCCTATAGAACAGGCGACCTACATTTCATTCCATACAAAGCTTCAAACGGAGCACACCAAATGCTCGAATGATAACTACAACAAAAACATAACACATCCCTTAATATATCTTCCCAAAGTCTGAATCATAGGTTCACTTTGTTCATCCGCTTGAGGATACTAAGCAGTACTCAAATCCAATCGTGTCTCTAACACTTTCTGCAGCGTCTGCCAAAACCACAAGGTAAATCATCCATCTCAATCTGAGTTAATCGTCACTAGAATTCCATTCCTTGCTATTATCTCATCAATATAAATCCTTGCCAACTTCATATATTGAAATCTCCTGTATAGCTAGAAAATGAGCTACTTGGTCAGTCTATCGACCATCACCCAAATCACATCATACTCACTACTTTGATCTTGGAAATTTAGTGATAAAATTCATGGTGGTTCTATCTCATTTTTACTCAAGTATCACAGGCTATTGCAGTAAGCCAAAACTCTTCGATATCACAGCTTTCACCTCTTAAACAAATCCAACAATTGCTAACATAGGTAACTATATATTTTCTACATGTGGCTACCAATACATGTCTCAAAGGTTATAGTACGTCTTATCCGCTCCTAGATGTACCAAGTACCTTGATGCATGAGCCGCATCCATTACTACCGTCCTTATCATTCCCTACTAACAGAACTCATATACGATCCATAAAGTACAAACTCTCGTCCTCCTTCTTTTCCATATGTTAATCTAACCCATGAAGCCTTTCTGCGCGTACGTTCTCTTGCTTGAACGCCTCACTTTGGGCTGCCATCGCTCGAACACATCTAGGTTCCACTCGTTCCTTCCTACTTAACGCATCAGTCACCACATTTGCCTTACCTGGATGGTAGCGAATTTCATACTCATACTCACTATACAATTTAATCCATAAAGTACTAACCATCATCTGCCATCTTTTCCATTTGTTAGTCCAGGTTACGCAGCATTTCTACTGGCGTGTTCTCTACCTTGGACGACTCACTTGAAGTAGCCAATATCTTGTCCTTAACACTTGACTGGATAGTCATGGACATTGCTCTTACTCGTCTTAGTTTCACTCTCCCTTTCTACTCAACGCATCAACCACTTTAGTTGATTTATCGAAGCGTCACACAAATCATTTTTCAAAGTCTGGAAAGCCTCTTCTCGTTCTTGCGCCCACACATACTTCGATCCTCTCAGTTAAGGGAAGTATGGTGTTAACAATCTAAATGAAAATTTACGATGAAACGTAGTTAAGTAACCTGCCAATCCTAAGAATAATCATATCTCGGATGGTGTCGTAGGTACTTCCTAATTCTTCACTGCCTCACACTAGTAACCTTAGCATATAACTTCTCTTTCCTCAGTAATTCCAACTCTAACTTCAAATGAACTCCATGCTCCTCTTTTTTTAACAAACGACACTGGTGCATCCCCACGGAAAATGACTAGGTCGTATGAAACCCTTGTCTTGCAACTCTCGAAGTTGTTCAGACAATTCTTGCATTTCCAAGGGTGCTAGACAATATGGAGACTTCGCAACTGACGTCGCTCCATGGACCAAATATACGCGGAACTTAACCTGTCAATGTGGTGGTCATCGACAAATCTTTTGGAAACACATCAATAAATCTCGTACGACGGAAATATCACTCAATTTTGGTTCATCTACCTTTGTGTTCATTAAGGTTTTCACGACTCCTTGAGGACGTTCACCATGAACCTGAAGTATCTCATCACCTTCCAACGGTATCCTAACCACCTTCTCATGACATACTATCACAAACTTCCTTTTGTACATCAAAGCTTCCACGACTCAACGGTATCAACAAACTCCAAGGGTTACGAACAATCGAATAGGATAACAAACGAATATCGAGTCAAAGGCTATAATGCATATAGGAGATTCCACATATGCAAATAGACGTGGATCAAATGACATAAGAATCCTTTGAAAGAAAGGATACGTATATGCACCGAGAGGAAAACGCAAACGAAAGAAAATCAACAGGCGTACCATGACAAATGAACACATAAAAAAATATATCACTACAAAGACTTAAATTCTTAACCAATTATCGGACATTAATCGAAAGACCAATTAAATAATATTTTTATAAAAAACAATTGTAAATTAAGACGTCATCTTTTAAGTATAAAAATCATTTTTAAATAATAAAATAAAATTATCTAAAATAATCTTTATAAAATATATTCTGGTTTGTCCATAAAAAAATCTATAGATGGTTATCTAATGGTATATCGTACCTTACCACTATGAATCACTTTAAACCAGCTTTTTATAAAAAAAATAAAATTTATTAAACCACTTAAAAATTTTCATATCCTATTTGTATAGACCATTAAATATAATACTATTTACAAAATTTCATTTTAAACACAGTTTATCTCAAAACACTGACATAAGATACTTCCAAAATAGTTTTTTTATAATTAGACTTCAATTTATGAAATATTTTACTCAAACAAAAGGACACATAATACCAACAAGGATCGTAAAACACCGTACATACTCTAACACAATTCTATTATTTGAAAACGAAAGAAAATACCAGGAACCATATACTCGAAATAAAATCAAATGAACTCGTACAAGAAAACTCATGCAAGACGTTACGTACCCAAAAGAAAACGTAAGGTCTTATCCAAAATAACGATCAACAGAGCAAACCTAAAAGCATCGATACTAACACGTCGGCCATATCGGGTATAACGAAACCAATGGATAAACAAAGAAGGGAGTATGATCACACTAATATTTAGGAAAATTAGTGCATAAAGACACTTTGATACTCATACGAGTAATCAATGCAATGAAAGAACTAACGAAACGTGGCTATATCCAAAAAAGCAAATTTCAAACAACTAATATACATCGAGACGTCGAATAGTAAAATAAGGTATTCTTACTAACAAAGTACGATGAAGGGATGCTAAGCTTAGACTTAGAAATCCGAACAAACAACCGAGCAAACGAGCAACCTCTATAAATATCAATACTTGGTATGCCGTAATTACTAGATAGAAGAGAAACTTACTATCTATACAACTCAACTTAACATATCCTCCCATTAGGATAAGAGAATAATTCTTTACCCATACTACCATCCTTATCATGAATACACATATCAAAGAAAAACATATTACCCTACCACCTTACAACCAAATACAAATAAATGCAATCATGGTCACAAGTCTACGTGTGTGATGCCTTTGTAATTATGTTGGCCACCATAATTATAAGTGCCTCCTTTCACACGTGTACTTACTTCCAAGATTACCCATTTCAATCATATTTCACATATGAGCACATATGCCACATTGCACATCTTAAACCACTCTAATATAACATACAAATGATGCTCCATCAAAGAAATACTTACTTATATAAAGATAAAATCAAAATGATATAAAGGAACGAAAGTCTCGCAACACCTCCAAAATACAAAATATCCGAAAGAAATAATCAATAGCATCGTGACAAGGTAAAGGATGGGATAAACTTATGATGGGCCTCGCTTGGGTTTGACTTTGCCTCTGCAAGAATCACCCGACTTCGCGGGTCCAGCCCTACTACGCACATCCGACAAACGATCAACTATCCTATCTCCTTCGATTCCACAAGAGGCTCCTCTTATTGATCCTTATAACGCTTTAAGTCTAGTTGGGAAAATGGTTCCCCAACGATACTTTAGTACGAGGTGGAGAAAAACAAGCTAAAAATACTAGAAAGTAATACACATCATATCCAATAATGGTAGGCAAATAAACTAAAATAATAACATAGCAAAATACAGTATAAATAGCTATGCAAAAATAGAGGGAAGCATAGCAGTTATAGCATTAAACACTTAAGCCCTAAATGCATCTACCATGAAGACTCCTA
Source organism: Tanacetum coccineum (assembly GCA_026074375.1). Taxonomy (NCBI): domain Eukaryota; kingdom Viridiplantae; phylum Streptophyta; class Magnoliopsida; order Asterales; family Asteraceae; genus Tanacetum; species Tanacetum coccineum. The sequence goes on from BQNB010030884.1 coordinate 43,361, forward strand.
GTTATAGTTTAGCTCAACCACCTACTTCTCTATAACCAAAGGCTCCTGATACCGAATCTATCACACCGCCGCCAAGGCGGAAAACGCAAGGCTTAAACAAGAATGGAATATCATCACGAACACATGGTGAAATATATAGGAATACTAAAATGAAAACTAAGTAAAGCAAAGACACAAAGTGTCATAACAATACCAAAACCCTAATGGTGTCTTTAATAACGAAAAGACGTCTCGTCAATAAATTACATGCAAAACAAAATCTAAACAATTCAAGCAACGCATTTATTCAAACATGAAAGCATAAGAAGACTCCAAGCATCCTACGGTCCTCTACTATCCACTTCGCACAATCTTAGCACAATTAAGGCTTACCCTGTAAAATGATGAATAAGAAGTCAACATAAAGTTGAGCGAGAATCATAGGTTTACGGACATACAACAATATCCCAAAAACTTTTAATTAGTTGCTGCAATTACCAAAACAATTCATGACAACAATTAACAACAACGGGAACGAATGTTGCCCACGATCCATAAACATTCGCCAACAACATTAAGCGTACTACATGGCCTCATATTAGCTTCACACAGTCTTTCACCGCACACCCGTTTTGCATATTAGGGATCCATAATACCAAACATATCATAACGCAACACAACTGGACAGAACATGGCACGATCCATACACATAACTACATCAAGTTAAAATCAATTTTAAACACGACAAAAAGAACAAGCATCATTCTCACCCTAAAATAACATGAGAAAAAAGGGACCAATGAAACTCACCTTGTCCTTAGCTTTCCGAAAAGATTCCAACAAAAAGTATTCACAAACAACTATTCATAATCTAACAACAAATTACTCTGTTACACGCTACTAAGACCAAGCTAATGCACATGTAACAATCAAATGATGTATGCCTAAGGTGTTCTATTAACCCCATGGTCACACCCGACACCATACCCAACTTTTTTGTTTTTTTTTTTTTTTTTTATATTTTTTTTTTTTTTTTTATTTTTACAACCACTTCGTTAACAATTTTCACTATTTATATCACAATTTGTTTAAAACTGTAGAATTTTAACGTGACTTAACGTACACATAACCTCTACTTACTACGCTCCATAATTCATACCAAAATTACCTAGGTTTCCATTTATGAGTATATTAACTACCTTATGATTCCCAAGAGCCATTTACATGCACAAGTACTCCTAAGAAAAAAACAAACTTAAACATTCCATAATTCGGATTCATTTTGCACCACTAAAAGTTTGGACCTAAAAATCATACTTACACTCCAAATAAGAATCTCTACATTGGGATATTTCTAATAGACACATAGAAATAAACTCCTGTAGAAGGGCTAAGCTTAATTCGAGTTTTAAGTGGGGGTTTTATACCTTGTAATCTGACCTAAATCTGACTCGTATTTACTTTTTGACAACTTTTCTTTTTTGCAGCCACCCACAAACAGTTGAGATGACTTCCCGACCTCAAAAACCTTTGAGGCTGGATGTTCTGGAAACTAGACTCTCTGAGCTACATCATAGACACTAGAAACTTGACAAAAGCTATTACTATCATTGAGATATCAGCCAAACAACGCAGCCCTAAATTCTGCCCTAATCTAAATCAAATTCTAACGCGATCTAAACCCTAACGAATACACCCATATGATCCTAATTATACCCTAATCATGTATAACATGTTTATTAGCTCATAATTCAAAGTTATGAAAACCGCTAATTATCTATCATATAATGTATTACATGTTTAAATGAAAATTAACTCAAAGGATAATAAATTATACCTTAAAATCTTAGATCTTGAACAAAAAAATCAACAAACTTGAAAAAAAAATTTTTCTTCTCCTCCATTGATAAAATTTGGATGGGACAATAAAACAAGGGGGATAAGGGTTATTGGTATTTATAATGTTTACAAACAATTTTTAGGATAGATAGTCTGTTTACCAATATTTTTAATTAGAGTAAGATTTATTTCCTTTTTTTCTTCCTTTCTTTTGGCCGATTTTCCTTTAATATAATATTTTTAATATTTTTATATTTATTTATTAATTACTATAATTATTTCATTACCTTAAGTTTTTAAAAAAACCTAAGCTTATTTTATATACCTTTTTGCGTAAAACGTCAATTTTCCAATACTGATAAAAAATACATTTCATTTTTATTTTAACCTAACTTTCCAAAAATAGAAATTCACATTTCATTCTTATTCTAACTACTAACACCTATTCATACCTAACATTACTAACACATAAATACGTATACATAATAATACTTACACGATAAATCACTAAAACGCTTAAATCACAAAATCATTTCCATGTCACCAAAAGTGAACGAAATGAATTCAACTAATCTCACCACCATTCCAATCTCATTGAGATGATCACACTCAATAGATTGACTACCAATTTCTCACATAATCCACATAAACGCATATAAACACATATAATCACATAACCCATTCATTGAAATAGATACATAAGTCAACTCTAATAGTTTGACTAACCTGCTCAAGTCATGGTTGATGACCCAAAAAAAAAAAAAACCCCCTTAGAGTTCAGAGTTGAACATGTTAAATCAAAATAGCCACAATAATTCAACTCCCTAGAATCTGCTATGTAGTATGCGAAACCTATTTCAGGAGTTTGCTTACAAACATCAGTAAAACTTTCCCTAGTATCAACAATGTTGATGGAAAATTAGTTGCCTGTGTACCTCAAAGAATAAGGACAAAAGCGGTTAGCATTCACTAAGCCCGACCATCCTCAAAACATAACACAAAACAACCTCTACAACAAACCTAGATTTCTAACAAACCTATTTTGTCTCTATCAAGAGTAAAACCGTCTAGTATTTGCTAGCGGAACACAGCCTTCAGCAATACAAAAAAGATAAGATTCGGCAAACACTAATAGATACTCCAGAAGAATAAAGTAAATCCCACCCTAGAAAGTTAAATCTATTGTAAAATAAAGATTGTGTTGTTCAACCAAAGGAACTGCTCATGTACGCATTCAATCTTAATGTCGAATTCTGAACTTAAATATATTAAATGTAAAGGTTGCAAGCCTTTTATGATAATCAATTCATTTATGTGTTCTTTGATTTTATTAATAATTTGAATGCTCGTATAAATCAAATCTGTTAACAAAGTTCAAAGAGAAAAGTATGGAAACCAACAAGAAAGTTGTATTACAAATATTTGGGATATATCTGTAGAACCTACTTGCGGACCTTCACTAGAGTAGGAAAAGCGTGCCCTTTAACTAGGATTACCGACAACAACTGAAGTGCCCTCATAAGAAACCAACTGCTCTAGATATTGAAACATCTAAACCTATCTAACATTGGATTACTCAATGAAACCTAGAAAATCTAAACTAATGTTCCAGTTAGCAAATCAAAGGTCTTAAATCTGTATACGCTAACAAAAAGGGAACGCCAGTAAATCTTGGGGATCTAAAGTTTCCGATGTTCCATCTTCCTCTCTTGATGAATGGCAGGTCGACCCATGGTTCTTCTGTATTTGGACTCCGGATGCTCCCAAGTAAAAACATATGAACCGAGATCGCTCTCAGCTCAATAATTTCCATCAATATGTTTTTGTGGTTACAATCAAATTCGGAATGATCACGGGCAAAGATATTGGGATATTGTGATTATTATGATTGGGAATGTTACCAAGATATCAATAGATACTACATAGAAGACTTGGGACACAACTTATTCTTCGTTTGAGGGTAATTTGATGATTCTGAACCTTGAGTATGCCTTTTTTGTCACACACCTGTTCAATCATAATTTGGAAGTTGTTGATCTATAGTTGATCTCGAGGCAACAATCTGTAATACTAATGTCTCTTGGAGATATTATAGCGTCCTCTCCTATAATTCTCATTTGTCAAAATGCAATCAAAGTCAAAGTCCTGGCTATGGCACCGACATCTGTCCCATCTGAACTTTGGTGCAATCAACCATTTAGCTAGACACGGTCTTGTTCGAGGTCTCCCTAAGCTTAAATTTGAAAAGGACCATCTGTGTTCTGCTTGTGCAATGGGCAAAAGCAAGAAGAAACCCCACAAACCTAAATCTGAAGACACCAACAAAGAGAAATCTTTTTCACATGGATCCTTATGGTCCAATGCGTGTCGCAAGTGTTAATGGAAAGAAGTACATCCTTGTCATTGTCGATGATTACTCTCGATTCACATGGGTTAAGTTCTTAAGGTCAAAAGATGAAGCTCCAGATTTTCCATATCAAAGTTCTCAAGATGTGATCCAAGTGCGGCTTAAAGTGACTGTCCGAAGAATCAGAACAGATAATGGAACTAAATTTGTTAATCAAACTTTGCTTGAATATTATGAGAAGATTGGCATCTCTCATGAAACATCTGTTGCTCGCTCTCCACAGCAAAAATGGTATCGTTGTACAAGACGTAATCAAAACGCATATTGAAGTTTGCCCGCACAATGTTGATTTACGCAAAAGCTCTGTTATTCCTATGGGCAGAAGCAATTGCTACAACATGTTACACCTAAATTCGTTCCAACATACGTCCTTCGACCATGGCAAAACACCATATGAGCTTGATACATGAACAAACCTCCGACTTATCATTTTCCATGTATTGATGCACTTTGCTATCTGAAATGTATATTGATAAATGGGTAAGTTACAATCAAAAGCAGATATTGGCATTTACATTTGGTTATGCACCCACAAAGAAAGCATTTCGAATTTACAACCGACACCAGACGAATCATTTGAAACAATACATGTAGACTATGATGCGCTGACTGTGATGGCATCTTTAACCAGCAGTTCAGGACCCACACTTCATGAAATAACTCTACAACAATCATACAAGGAATCTGCCAAACCCACCTCCTTTAACACCGTTATTACCACCTCAATAACTCGTTGATATATTGTTTCAACTAATGTTTGATGAATTACTCACTCCTTCACCAAGTGTTGATCTCCTAGCCCTAGAAGTCATGTGCTCAAAATTATGAAGAATTTGTCCACTATATCAACTGAATCACCTTCCTCAACAACAGTTGACCAAGATGCACCATCACCAAGTAACTCTCAAACAACACCCGAAACTCAACCTCCTATCATTCCTAACGATGTTTTTTCTGATCAATCTTTATCGTCGGATTCTATTCATACAATTATGCATCCCGATCACCAAATTTCTGAACACAATAGCAAATGGACTAAGGATCACCCACTTGAAAATATAATCGGTGAACTCGATAGACCAGTTTCCACAAGGCTGCAGTTACATGAGCAAGCTCTTTTCTGTTACTACGATGCTTTCCTCACTGTTGTTGAACCCAAGACGTATAAAGATGCTTTGACTCAATCCTGCTGGATCGAAGCAATACAAGAAGAGCTCAATGAGTTCGAACGCCTTAAAGTATGGGAGCTCGTACCCCGACCAGATAAAGTTATGGTTATTACTTTGAAGTGGATCTACAAAGTAAAGCTAGATGAACTGGGAGGTATTCTAAAGAACAAGGCTCGATTAGTGGCTCGTGGTTACCTTCAAGAAGAGGGAACTGATTTTGAAGAGTCTTTTACTCCGGTTGCAAGATTAGAGGCTATAAGTATTTTTCTCGTGTTTGCCGCTCACATGAACATGGTCGTCTACCAAATGGATGTCAAGACTGCGTTTCTGAATGGTAATTTGCGGGAAGAGGTTTATGTTAGCCAGCCGGACGGTTTTGTGGATCCAGATAACCCCAATCACGTGTACAAGCTAAAGAAAGCTCTTTATGGGTTGAAACAAGCTCCACGCGCGTGGTATGACATGTTGTCTTCGTTCCTGATATCCCAAGACTTCTCCAAAGGCTCAGTGGATCCTACTCTGTTCATCCGTAAGGAAGGCAAGGAATTACTTCTGGTACAAGTATATGTCGATGATATTATCTTTGCTGCATCTACACCTGAACTTTGTGACCTATTTGCTAAAATCATGTGTTCAAAATTTAAGATGTCAATGATGGGGAAAATCTCATTTTTCTTAGGATTACAGATTTTTCAAAATCCCAGAGGCATCTTTATTAACCAGTCAAAATATGCCCTTGAATCTTTAAAGAAATACAGTTTTGATTCTTGTGACCCAGTGGATACTCCCATGGTGGAGAAATCCAAACTGGATGAGGATAAAGAAGGGAAAGCCGTTGATCCATCACACTATCATGGTATGATTGGCACCCTCCTTTATCTCACAGCCAGTAGACCTGACCTACAATTTGCTATATGCATGTGTGCCCGGTATCAGGCTCGGCCTACCGAAAAGCACTTACATGCGGTCAAAAGGATCTTTCGGTATCTAAGAGGAACCGTCAATCGGGGACTATGGTATCCGAAGGATTCTTCGATTGCTCTAACAGCATTTGCAGATGCGGATCATGCTGGTTGTCAAGATACACGCCGTAGCACATCTGGTAGTATGCAGTTCTTGGGAGATAGACTTGTTAGCTGGTCATCAAAAAGGCAGAAAAGCGCTGCGATATCCAGTACGGAAGCTGAATATATTGCTATGTCTGGCTGTTGTGCTCAAATCCTTTGGATGAGATCACAGCTTACCGACTATGGCCTTGGATTCAATAAAATTCCAATGTACTGTGATAACAAAAGCGCTATTGCCTTATGCTGCAACAATGTTCAACATTCCAGGTCGAAGCATATAGACATCAGATTTCACTTTATCAAGGAGCATGTTGAGAATGGGGTGATCGAACTTTATTTTGTCAATACATAGTATCAACTGGCGGACATCTTCACTAAATCCCTTGCAAGAGAAAGAATTGAGTTTTTGATCAACAAGCTGGGTATGCGAAGTTTTACGCCGGAGACTCTAAAACAATTGGCGGATGAAGTTGAAGAATAGTGGTGGTACCTATTCATATATCCTGTATAATATGTATATATTAAAAATCATAAAAACCAAAAAGATTTTTATTTTTAGAAAACTTTTATAAAATCAAAATACAAAAATATAAATTCCTTAAAATAAAAAAAATAAAAAAATGAGAAAAATATAAAAAGAGGTAATAATGGCATGTCTTCTGAAAATCGATAACATTACCGGCCTTAGAAATGTCATTCAATAATGATACGAGGCTGTAAATGAAGTTCGAGCAGAAGTTCCAAATGTTTTCAAAACATGCCAAATGGCTTGCTATTATTTCAGATAGCAACCCGATCATCATCTTAAAGGCAAGTATTTCAAAAAGAAAACTTGACCTCATAACGGGAATTTATTCTCGGGCATGGTCTACTTTATGACCATGCAAAGGCTTGTGTTTACTTTGCAACACAACCCGTGCTTCCTATATTCCATAAGTGTACGTGTCAGTGCGCTTATGTGTTAAAATAAGAGAAATCTTATTTTCTACCCCTCCCCCCCCTCCTCCCTGCCCCCCCCCCGCCCCCGCCACCTCCCCCCCCCCCCCCCCCCCCCCCCCCCCTCCCCCACCCCCCCCCAGCCCCCCCCCCCCCCGCCCGTCTTCTTCTTGTAAAGACATAGTATTTCCTGGTCTAATAAAGGAAACTTGACCCTCCTCATTGCGGAATTATCTTGCGCTAATGGTCTACTTTATTACCATGCCATAGGCTTGTGACTTACTTTGCATCACAACCGTGCTTCTTATATTAAAATATTTAATTGTTCAGCTATAATTATATTAGTGAACATAGGGCTAAGCTCGGTCATCTACGATGGAGACTCTCGATCTTTAATTAGATAATGTTTGTTAATTAGTAATAATATCGGGAATAGCGGCTCGATAGATTATTCTTATATTTCTGTATATGTTTCGGGTTTAATCCCAAGCTAAAACTCCGAGCCAGTACGGCGTCCTAGTTAATATATCAACGCGCGCTGTACCTTTAACGTGACGGCCGGTTCTATTGGTATATAAGCTTTTTTTTTCTTTAGAAAAAGTTAGTTGTTTCATTTCTCAAATATTTTCATTTTTTCCAATTCTATATCTACTCATCCTCTCTCTAGTCTCTCTCTAGAACAACTCACCTCTCTTTCTCATTTCTAGTTCGATTCGTGATTATTATATATGTTATGAAGTGTTAGCAGGATCCTACAATTGGCATCAGAGCTTCAAGGGTGGATTCGTGTTTGATTTGTGTGGATATAAATCAAAATTCGTGGCTTATTTTGTGGAAAAATACCCACGGCTCAAATTTTTTTTTGGGTCTGATACGGTTTGTTTAATCTTGATCTTTCATGTTGTTCACCATACCACATCAAAGAGGACATAGGGTGTATCAATTTCCGTAGGAGTTATACTAAGAAGATCAAGTTTCGAGTATTATAAGCTTTTAAAAGGTTAGTGTTTCTTCGTGGAGAGTTGCATCATTTTAGAAGATTTACAAAGAAACAGTGTTAGTGTGTGTTTTAATCTTGTTATTACCCTACTTTCTTTAGTAACACTATGGATTTAGCTTAGATTCGTGGATAAAAACCTCACATTGGTGAACATTTTTGCCCCTCATATCGTTTTTCTAGTGTTTTGGTGGGACGTTGTTATTTAATTAATACTCTAGAAGGCGGTTCTGTTGATCTAACGTAGGGGACAAGATCCACACGATTTAAGAAATAGGTCAACGGCTGGTTTGAGCATTTGGTCAAAAACGAGTTGCTAAAAACAGCGAGTGGCACCTAAAATAACGAGTTGCTAAAAACGGCGAGTTGCTAATAACGGCGAGTTGCTAATAACGGCGAGTTGCTAATAACGTGCGATGTAGCTTTAAATCGACATAAAAAACTAAAAAAAAAAAAAAAGGTCGAGTTGCCTAAAACGAGCGAGTCTGATAATACGACGAGTTGCTAAATAGGCGAGTTGCTAAAACGCGCCCGTGTTGTTTAAAACGGCACGAGTTGCACTAACACGGCGAGTTGCCACTAACGAAGAGTTGCCACAAACAAGCGGCTTTGTGTTATTTTAGAGCTATCTAGGGGCAGCGAAGTGTGTAAAATGAAACAGCGGAGTTATTAATTAATTTTAAATGGTGCGTTTGCTCCCTACACAAGCTATCCCAGACGACACCTCCTTTTAGCGACACTTTTTTACCGAAAAAGTTGAGCAATATATAATTTTTTCTATAGCCTTTTTAACTTATTTTTACACCAAATTCAAATTTTGGTAATAGGGCAAAAAAAAAATCGGTCGACACCTTTTTAGCGACACTTTTTTCGGGAAAAATTTAGTAAAATAAAAAATTTTCCTATAGCATTTTTAGCTTATTTTTACACCAAATTTAGATTTTGGTAATAGGGTAAAAATAATTTTTTTTCATAATCCAACTGCGCCGAATTCCAAACAAACCAAAACCAAAACCATCGAGAAGGACTTAAACTGCACAAATCATTCACAACAAACAAACCATTAACTACCAACGATTATTCATTCACGGTTTTCTATTGATTTTGTAAAATCCCGTTAATTCATTTATCGGTTTTAATCATAGACGTGTAAAATCCCGTGAACGTGAATTGCTTACACAACCACAACTTCAATCACATCATATCCACTTAAGATCCAACAAAATCTTTCACACTTCATAATTAATAACCATTCATTCATCATGTCTACTCCAGTCAACACATCCTCGACAGATAGTCAAATGCATAATAATATCATGGCAGCTGTTCGAAAGATCGTCCACCAATGCTTGGACCAGGAAGATATTCACAGTGGAGATTACGTTTTCTATGGTACATTGACACAAAAATTAATGGTGCGGGACTGAAAAAATGCATACTAAATGGTCCCTACGTGCCAACGAGTGTACTTATTCAAGCTGTTCCAGAAGCTGAAGGTCGTCCTGCAGTTCAACAACATACAGCAATTGAAACTGTATTGAACATGACTCCAGAGAACAAAGAACACTTTCAGTCTGAAAAGGAAGCAATTTTCTTGCTTTTAACTGGTATTGGAGATGAAATCTATTCAACTGTTGATGCATGCAACACAGCAAATGAAATGTGGATAGCCATTGAAAGGCTACAACAGGGTGAATCGTTGAACGTACAAGATGTAAAGACCAATCTGTTCTGGGAATTTGGGAAGTTTACTTCTCGAGATGGAGAATCCATGGAGTCGTATTACTCACGGTTTTACAAATTGATGAATGAGTTGACAAGGAACAACTTGCAAGTTACAACAATGCAAGTGAATGTTCAATTTCTTCAACAACTTCAACCAGAATGGTCAAGATTTGTGACGATTGTCAAGCAAGCAGAAAAGATAGACATCGTCTCATATCACAGACTGTTTGACATTCTGAAGCAGTTTCAACTGGAGGTTAATGATATCCGTGCTGAGAGAATAGCCAAAAGTGCAAATCCATTAGCACTCATTGCGGCTGCTCAACCATATTCAGATAATTACTATCAAGCACCAAAACCTCAAAGATCAAATGCAACATCATCTTCCACAAGACAAAGTGCATCTACCAGACACAAAGGCAAAGAGGTCGCCAAACCAATTACACCTCAATCTGAGTCGGTTTCAGTATCTGAAGAAGACAGTGATCCTGAACAAGCTCATAGGGATAAGGATATGCAAAAGAATTTTGCACTCCTTGCAAAGTATTTCAAGAAGCTCTACAAACCTACCAAAAACAACCTTCGAACTTCTTGAAACTCCAGGAACAAGACTAAAGATACCGCACCAAGGTATAACAACGAGAATCAGTCAAGGCAGTTTGGGAATCAAAGAACAATGACAGTTGCTGGGAATAGGGAAACAGTAGGCAGTCAGGTGGTGCAACAGACTGGGATACAGTGCTTTAACTGCAAGGGATAGGGGCACTATGCAAAGGAATGCAGGAAGCCAAAGCGGGTTAAAGACTACACGTATTACAAGGAAAAGATGATGATGTGCAAACAAGCTGAACAAGGTGTTCCTCTGCAAGCTGAGCAAGCTGATTGGCTAGAGGACACGGATGAAGAGATTGATGAACAGTGAAAAGTTATTTTCAACTAGAAGGGCTTCTTTTCAAGGAAGGACGAATGGTGCAATTGTAGTAACAAGTGAGGGAC
>BQNB010030885.1:0-54475 GCA_026074375.1 Tanacetum coccineum
GTGCAGCATTAATTTAAGCCTAACAGCATTAACTTAAGCTTAGCAGCATTAAGTTGAAGCTGAGCAGCATTAATTTAATACACCAGTAATTACCCAAATTTCATTCCAAAAAGCAATTTTCATCATCAAATTTGATTCTCACAAGCTCTCTTTCTGTTTTTATGCTCACAATATCTCTCAATTCTTTTTGCTCACATAATCACTCATTTTTGTTTTTATGCACACATCTCTCTTTCTATTTTTAAGCTCACTTAATCTCTCATTTCTTTTGGCTCACCAAAACACTCTTTCTGTTTTTATATCACAAATCTCTCTATTCTTTTGAGCTCACCAATGCAGACAGTTTTGTACAATGTGTCATCAATTCCATAAGTTGCATACTGTCCTCCCCACTTCCAAATGTGTTAACTTTTGAGAGAGGTGGATCATTGAACTGTTTAGATGTAGTCTCAAACCTAGTTTGAGCATCTACATCCCCCAATATGGTATCTTGGCACCTGGGACCACTACCTGAACCAATTCCCTAAGAACTTGGCTCATTAAGTGTTGCCATGGATTGGGTCTTAATTTATGTTACCACTGTCCTGCTCTGCTTCTAAGCTAGAAGCAGTAGTGGCAGCCCTTTTCATTCTGTCACCCAACTCCTTATAGACAGCCTCATCACCAACCATTTTTAGGGGGACCACCAGACTGAGGTATCTTAGTGTCCTGACCTCGTTTGATTTGCCTAGGAGTTTGACACATTACACACTTGTCCTTTGATATTCCATATCTTTTCATCAGATTGAGACAACTTAATTCTCCCCTCAATTCAATACCAGATACTTCATTATGCTTATCCTGCAAATGTTAATCTAAAACCAAAAAGACACACTCCAAAGTCTTTTCTTGTTTAGCAGTTTTAATTATGACTAACAGTTTTAACCAACAGTCTTAAGTATAACTAGCAGTACTAATTATACTTAGCAGTATTAACATTTACCTTAGCAGTTTTAACTCTGTCTTTAATAATTATACAACAACATGCCTCTATTCATCACAAGCACACTAGAAAAGACTAGATAGACATGTGAGAATTCATGAGGATCCATATTTATGCATAACCCATGAATAAAAATTAAGAACTGTTAAGTCTTAGAGATTAAGTAATCCTATGCTAGCAATTAAAAAGTTAAACCTGCTAACATCAAAAGCTTTGGCGAGAAGATCTGCAACATTTTGGTCTGTGTAAATCTTGATCACTTGTATCAACTTCTTCTCATATGAATCTCTGATAAAATGGTGCCTTATCTCTATGTTCTTGGTTTTGGAGTGAGACACTGGATTCTTTACAACACATATTGTACTTTCATTATCAATGTAGATTTTGGTGTTCATGAAATTGAATCCATAGTCAAGCATCTGATTCTGGATCCATAACACCTGTCCACAACAGTTAGCAGCAACAACATATTCTGCTTCAGTTGTTGAGTTGGCTACTATTGTCTGCTTCTTACATTGCCATGAAATTAATCTCTTGCATTCTAGCTCCAGATTCAGCTAAGGTAGCCTTGACACACTAATCAAATGATAAACATGGGCCACTAAGGGCTCCTTGAAGGCTATAAATAGCCGAACACCCCTTTCATTTCATTTCATCCCACACATCTCATCTCATACCCTCAAATGGAATTCTAGCCTTCCATAGCAGCAATAGAAGATCAAGATAAGTCCCTAAGATCATAATAGAAGCAAAGAATCAAGAAAAATAAAGCCTTGAAGTCGTTACTAGGCATACGAACCTAAAAACCCCATTTCGACCCATTTTAGCTCAAGTAAGCCTAAGATCTTGTTCCATAAAGCATATATCTCTATACCATAAGTCATAAAATAATACTCTTAAGATCATATATGAACTCTTGTTTGAAGCTTTGAATCCTCAAACCCATGTGTTTTTGATAAAAACCCTAAAAATGACCCGTTTTGATTTTCTAGCTAACGAATCCTTTTTCTAAACTTTCGTTACGTTAAAACATCTTATTTTAGCTTATACTAATAAGCTATAACCTGCAAATATCATTTGGAATCTTAAAATAACATTGCATGGCTTTTTGGACTTGTTTTGCAAAAGTATTCCATGCAAGGGGTATATATTGTAACTTTCTGAAATTTATAACTAAAGGGGCTGAAAATGTCATTATTTCAAAGTTATAACTATAAGAACCTATTTTGACAAGTTTCAAAGTTAAAGGTTTAATATATATACTTTTTATATAAAGGACTAAACTTGTAAAAGTTTATAAACCAAGGGTATATATTGCCAATTTTGCAAACTTATAAAATATTATATTTTTATATTAATTATAAAAATATATATAAAAATTATTCAAGCTTTTGAAGAAACTTAAAACTATAATGTATCACATTACTAGGGAGCTTCATGTAAGGGGTTTCATTTGGGTATACATTTTGACGAGTTTGCTGAATTTACTATTTAAAGTGTCCTGGCTCCTCAAACGTTTACTACATGATATAACACCCCGTGTTTTAGGATCATGGAAGTCGACAATAAATTCACTACTTATTTTTAATATTGTACGCATTAGCTTTTAATCGTAAAAGTTAAGTTAAATCGCGTAAGTTAAAAATTAGCATTCAATGTAAACGGGCATCAAACCATCAAATGTTTACATCAAGCAAGGGTTAAGTAATTATTTTGAGGATAATTATTAACTTTGTTCATTTTATTTTTATTGGTTGCGTAAAGTGATTACGTTACGCAATAATGCGTTTAGGCACTGACCCGGAAACTCCAAAACTTTTCCTACGGCTCAACAAATACCCACATTTATACCCAATACATAAAAATTACAAAAATACATCACTTATATCTCTCTATGGCCGGATATGGACCAAAGGATACAAGAAAATCTCATAAAGGAACACATTTCCTAGTTTTCATGAGATAACCTCAACTATTAGGGAACATATAATCAATTTCTTCAAACTTTGACCAAAGACTATGACCATGACCATCCTTAAGACCCTCAATGTTCCCCATTGACTAGTCATAAACTTTATAATGCAAGTACTAGGTGTATAATACACACTTCTCATTTCCTTAGAGGGGGGGGTGAAAAATCAAACAATACTCCAATTTTCACCCATACAAACCCACGGACCAATACCAACAACAACACACAATCCCATACAAAATTATCTACATCCCAAACACAACTATATACACATCCATCCTAAGATATTCTAAGGTATTTCCAAGCATTGGCTAAGCATTTTCAAGTATAAATCAAGAAAAGTGAAGCTAGGGTTTTCATTGTGCAAGCTTTGATTTTAAGTCTAAACAAGGGTTTATATTACATTGATCATCATCATCATATACCATAAGGTCATCTAGAACCCTTTATGTTCTTTCAATATTCATTTTATGCATATGTTAGTTCTATTGTAGCTTAAATACTACTATAGGACATATAAACATGTAAAAATGAGTTTGAGCGTTTGGAAAGCAATATAATGAGCAGAAAGTTTGCACGCCAACCAGGATCGATTTTTCGTAAAAATTTTGAATTCTGGATTGAAAATTGATGATAGAGATATAACTATCCGAGACGAATCGTTCGATATATGGTAGACTTCTTCTAACTCTTAATAACGAAAAAGTTACGCAAAGACGAGATATATAATTTTAAACATTTAAATTTCACAGCACATGTATAACATGGCGCTTGCTGTCAGGAAATTTACGAAAGCTCGATTGAGGCACTTTCGAGTCCGTTTCAAGCCTTTTCTGTTTTAAGACCGGCGAAACAAACGAAAGTTGCTCAATATGTTTTACTTCCTCGCACTGGTTCTTTAAGTCTAAAAGCGAGTGATAACGGGTCGTAAGGCGGGGGCAAAATCTGGCTTTTTGGTAATTGATACACTGCATCAGATCTGATGCGAGTGCTTTTTCGCCCATTTCGGTCGAGTTTCGGGTCTCGGACAGAACTGGAAAGTTGTTCAAAATATCGTTTCGCATAAATTCTCTTTAGAACCCGAGTCATGAAAATGTGATTTAGTGGGTCATTATAGTCGGGTCAGACTTAGAAAGTAACCACAACACTACCAGTAGTAACCACAACACTACCAGGAGGAACCACAACACTACCAGTAGTAACCACAACACTACCAGGAGGAACCACAACACTACCAGGAGGAACCACAACACTACCAGTAGTAACCACAACACTACCAGGAGGAACCACAACACTACCAGGTAGTAAAACCACAACACTCAACCAGGAGAACCCACAACACTACCGAGGAGAACCACAACACTACCAGGAGGAACGACAACACTACCAGGAATAACTATAATTACATTATTCAGATATTTATAAATGTTTTACAATTATAAATATGTTTTCAACTCAACAATTAAGAATGTGATTATACTAAAATAGACTTATGCATAGTAGAGATTACTCAATGTGATTAGTACTTATACGACCTTAAATTAAATAGGTTGCATCTGACGAATTTTGTGACGCTTTATCTGCGATATTTGGATTATCTGAACTCAAGGTGAGTTCATAGCCCCACGTTTTACATGATTTGTTTTATAAGTTTTGGGGTGAGAACATGCTTGTTTACAAATGCATTTATATGGTTGATAACAAATTGATTTACATACTCTTTTATATATCTCGCGATGAGATACACTACTTGGTTTACTTTTTGGACGTAAACACATACTTGACTTTCACTCGAATGATACGATTAGCTTAATGGAAAGGGACTGTTCAAATACCTGAGGGTAACGCGAGTGTTGAAGGAGGAAAAGAACTATAGGGGTTGACTACTCCCGTTCGCGGGTGATTTAGCTATCACTAGTCGAGATCAACTAAACGAACTTATAAACATTGTCGAGCACAAACACTGACAACTGATGAATCTGAACCTTAAACGTGCCTTGATAAAGTGGCATACTTATAATGAGTCCTACGTACGTTTCCAAATGAACCTTAGAGTAAACTTAATCATTTCTCTTACATACATGAAACTAATTGGATATTATGCTCCATTATAATATCTACTTTAAACTAATTGGATATTAGCAGATTATAATATCAACTTGAAACATTCTTGGATATTGTCTCCATTCAATATTCACTGGAAACATTTTGAATATTGTGTCTCATTACAATATAACTTGAAAACAATTGGGATAATTATGCTCATTATAATATCTACTTGAACATTTTTTGGATAATTGTGCTCATTACAATATACACTTGAAACAATTTTGATTCGTGTTCATTACAATATATACTTGAAACCATCTTGGGATTATATACAATGATATGAAAACCTATATATGTAAGGTTTATATATGCGTTGCAAGTCTTTGTATGGGCGGAAACCTTGTAACCCAGTAAACCTATAAATATATTTGGGATATGCATTCAATATTTACACAAACCTATGAAAATCACCAAACTTTAATGTTTGACCTTATTTAACATGTTTTTCTCGAGCGTGAAATAGATGTTTGGCCTATTTTGAGGAAAATGGGAGTCCAAACTATTTCTCAAGAATACTTTTTTCAACCGACACATAGAGGTCGTTCTCATCATGACTTGTGCAATGGTATTATGAAGTAACCTCCCAATGAAACACAATCCGTCCGCGGAGACCCAATTTTGGGGGTTTACAGAGTTGTATCAGAGCCCAAGGCTAATAGAGAACTAGGTTGCATATTTTACCCTGAGACTATAGCCATTACACAAACATTCATACATCAAAAATTTTCAAAGTACACGAGATTTTCTATGGGATAAATGAACACTAGCCTTTCGAGGTATGGTGGTTGCAAACCATAGCCTCAGGACCATACATGAAATACATGCAACATGCTTGAAAACGATGTGAAGGTAAGTTAACCGTAAAAGGATCGGAGTATTGTTTCCAACGTCGAGTAAATTTATTACTAGGTCCGAGACGTGTAACAAATCATGACTGAATCTCAAACAGTTCTTGTTGATGAGTTTGCGAGATTAAAAGAGCATGCCATGACCGCATCTCAGAGACAGTACTGTTTGATGAGTTGCGAGATGGAGCCATGACAAAGTTGTTACACAACTCGAGGTGCTTGATAAATTCCCTCGAGGATGGTTAGGACTCGTGAGGCATTATGTGAAACAAGGATTAGAATCCTCTAAAGTTGAGTCAAACATGATACATCATGTTCACCAATCACAAATAAGTTAAATATATACAACATTTCTTTTTAATAAAAATCAAGGGCCCACTAATTTATTTACACTCACAACAAACTTAACATGATGTATCATGTTTGACCACAACTTGAGAGGATCTTTTTTCCGTGAAACAATTACGCGTGATTATAGTCGTAAGACCACTAGGAATATTTGTCTGATATGTGCAGACACCACTATAAGCTTACATGCGGACGAGTGACTTAGGAATAATATATATAATGTAAAAATATATATAGACTTACCTACCTTGTTTATATTCTACAATTATTTATATAAGGGTATTTATATAAATACTGGAACTTCCTTTAACAAGGTAGTACTATAAGCTCATAGTTTTCTAAATGATACTAAACATAAGTTATCAAATATGGAAATCTTACCATCAACCATTTATGCCATGAGCGCACATTCATATTGACCATACATCACTTCACAACACTCTATTTCGGAGCATGACTTTTGGGGAATTAAACTAATCTTACATTTTTTGGATTTTGAAGGAAATGGCACCAAAAAGAGCTACAAGTCCAACACCAGTTACAAGAAAAATCCTAACCACCACCACTGTTTCACCATGCCCAACTTCAGCGAATGATTGACCCAAGGTGTTACGCTGCACTGGCAGAGAACATGATGCAAACAGGAATGGCGATGAACAGCCAAACACCCCCATACTTCGGGAACGATTGTGCCAAAGGACCGAAACGTCGTTGCTGCCGAGAATGCACTTACCAAAGACTTCAAGAAAGTGCCAACCTTTGTATTTCACAGGAGCTACTGAGGGAGGTGGACGAACTAACCCAATGTTTGAAAGGATGGAGACTGTATTCCGCAATATGTTGAAAGTTTTGTACTGGTACTGTTCTTAATGCTTTTACTGAAGAGATTGTTGCTTATGAGAAGGAGAGTGATGAGACTCATGCTGTTAAGAGTAAGTTTATGTTCATAAGCTTTTTTAATCAATTTGTGTGCTTATATTATCTGAATTAAGCTGTTTGTAACTTATTAGTTATTAATAAGCAGATGTTAAGTTGATATTAAATATATCATATGTGATATTTATCTTTGTGTTGATGTCTTTTATAATTTAGGTTATTTTGTTTGGTACATCATATATGATATCACATATGATATTTCATTTGTGTTGTATATATCATATGTGATATCATATATGATATCACAAACTTTGTTTATTATAAATATTATTTGTGATATCATATATGATATCACAGCTTGTGTTTATTATAAATATATTATTTTTTATATCATATATGATATGACATGTGATATTTCATTTGTTTTAGATATATCATATGTGATATCACAGTCTGTGTTTATAATATATATATAATTTGTGATATTATATGTGATTTTTTGCATTTTCTCTTGAAACATCTTACTTATGTTTTTCATTTTCATTTTATTTTTTTTCAGAGTTAGATGCGTTGTGTACTCCTGAATCGTTTGTTACTCATTCTAATTTTGATACTCCTGGTGGAACTGTTTATTACATTCCAAAAGTTTATGCATATGTTTTACTAGTTAAAGGGAATGTTTATGATTCAGTTGATGATTGTGTTGTTGCATATATGAAGTATGTTGCAGAAGCAGGGTTTGTAGTTAGGCGTTCATGTCAGATAAGAATATTAAATGGAGATGTTAAACAAAAGTATTTAGTTTGCAATAGGATGGGTTGCCCTAAAGGAATACACGTAGACACACTAGATTTAGGGAACAGTGACAAACAAAAGAGAAATTCAAACCTTCATATAACTGGATGCAAAGCACGTGCTGTGTTTAATTTGGATACTCGTACTAGAAAGTTTGTTCTGAATGTGTTTGATACTATTCATAATCACGAGCTTGAACGTGAAGAGTACAAGCATTTGTCAAAGACAGGTAGGCAGTATACTTATATGGAGCAAGCGTTTATTGTGAAAGCTGCTAGTGTGAACATAGGTGCAACAAGAGCTCATCACTTTCTAACTGGTATCAAGGGTTCTTATTTGCTTGTTCACGGTACTATTGTCGATTTTAAGAACTTTTTTAGAAGCGTTAACTGCTATATAGGAGACAGTGATGCTCAGATGCTTATTCATAAGATGGAAAATAGAAAGAAGCACGTGTCTGACTTTTCGTTTGATTACTTGGTTGAGAATGCTGAGCTTTCTGCTATTTTTTGGGCCGATGAAGTTTCTAAGTACAATTACAGGGAGTTTGGCGATGTTGTATCGTTTGATGCTACCTTTAAGACAAACAAGTAAGAATTCTTCTTTGAATATCTTATTTTTGTAAGCAATGTCTTAGTTGTAGTATGTTTTGTGTTATTTCAGGTTTTTTATGTTTTTTCAGATACAAGATGGTGTTTGTTCCGTTTACAGCGATAGACAATCACAGGAAGTGTGTTACGGTTGTTGCGGGTTTGTTGAAGAATGAAACTACAAAATCTTACATTTAGTTATTGAAAGCATTTATGAAAGCTTTTGGGAAAGCACCTAGTATAGTAGTCATCGACCAAGATGGAGCAATGAGGAATGCTATTGAAGCTGAGTTTGGTGGGTCGAAGCATCGTCTATGCATGTGGCATATCACCCAAAAGCTTCCTTCTAAGGTATTTTTATCTCTTTCTAAGTACTCTTTTGTTTAATCACATATGATATTTCAATATACAGTTTTAGTTTCATATCATTTGTATTATCATATATGATACTATATATGATAATTGAGTTTTTATTTATTTGTTATATCATATGTGATACTGCTAAGGTACTTTATCTTTTTATAAGTACTCTTTTGTTTCATCATATATGATATTTCAATATACATTTTTAGTTTCATATCATTTTGTTTTATCATATATGATACTATATATGATAATTCAGTTTTAATTTATTTGTTATATCATATGTGATACTTTGAATGATTTTAACAATTTTATTATTTTTTTTCTTTCAGACATGTGCAAAAATCTATGATGAGACTGACTTTAAAGAGAAGCTGAATAAGATTGTATGGAATATGTACATTGGTCCTGAAGAGTTTGAGTATAGATGGGGAAAGTTGATGGAAGAGTTTAATTTGGAGAATCATAAGTGGTTAACAAAGATGTTTAGTATTCGTTCAACTTGGATTCCTGTCTATTTTATCAACTCTTCATTATGTGGATTGATGAGAACGACATCTAGGTCAGAGAGTGAGAACTCATTTTTCTCTCATTTTACTAATTTTGGTTCGACTCTTATGAATTTTATGAATTGTTTTGAGACGGTGATGGAGAAGCAAAGGCATATACGAGAAAGGATGGATCATAAGACAATTGATACTGTTCCTAAGCTTAAGACCCTTCTTAAGATTGAACGTCATGCGTCTAATGTTTACACTCGTTCGCTTTTTGAGTTGGTTCAGAAAGAAATATTTGTTGGCTTATTTTATTGCCAAATAGATTCGAAATGTTTGGTTGAAGGATCCGAGGTGTGTATTATCAAAGAGAGTTCATATGTTTATGAAATGTCGAGTAAGAAGAAGAAGAAACCTCAATCTGTGGATAAAGGGAATGATAAAGCTGAAGAAAATGATAAAGTTGATATGTTTTTCAAAAAAGATGGGCTTTATAAGGTATGTTTTTGTAGTTTCCAGTTTTTTTATGTGTAATCATATATGATTATACACTGCAGTTTTTTTACATTATTTTTGTGCTTTTTTAAGGTGTTACGGAACGTAGGAGATGGTTCTGTTGTTTGTTCATGTCAGCTTTTTGTGAGAGTTGGCATATTATGCAAGCATATTTTTTCTGTCTTTAAGAACGCCAATGTTGAAATGATTCCACAATAATACATCTTGAGGCGTTGGACGAAGAACCTTATACCTGCTGCTTTGAGGAACAAAAGAAACAGATATGGTGAGAAGAATGTGGTTGTTGAGAATTATGCGAACGAGGCAACTTCTATTGTTGATCATTGTGTGCATTTGCTGAGTAAAGATGAGCCAAGGTTAGGCGCTTTTGTTGAAAAGTTAAAGTCACTAAAGAAAGAGGTTGAAGCTGATTGCCCAAATCCTCCTTCAAAGAATAAAACTAATAATTTGGAGCAGCTTGTTGGAGTTCCGAAGCTACCTGCTGTTGATGTTAGCAATCCAACTGTTGGATCGACCAAAGGACGAAAAAAGTTGCGTATCAAAGGAGGAAAATAGAAAGCAGTTGAAAAAAGTTTGAAGGGCAGGAATTCATGTTCATTGTGTGGCGGTACCGATCATAACAAGAGGACATGCCCGGGGAGGTTTGAAGGTCAAGATGAAGTTGTGGTTCAAAAAGAAGTGTGTCAAGAGGAAGTTTTGGTTCAAAAAGAAGTGTGTCAAGAGGAAGTTGTTTAAGAAAAAGTAGATTTGGCTGAAGACAAAGAAGAATTGGTTGAAGAAGATGAAGACTTGATTCATGAATAATTATATTTTGTTCCAATGATAAGTTCAGCAAGCAGTTTGTTTGTTTTTAATAAGTTGTATCATATATGATATCATATATGATTTTACATTAGATTCCTTTTTTACTTGAATTATCATATGTGATACTTCTAAAAAATATTCTTTATTCTGTTTGAATAATCCTATATGATTGAATCTTCTTTGTTATTAAGTTTTATCATATGTGATATCATGTAGATATGACAAGTTTACATTAGTTTTCTTTCTATTTGAAGTATCATATGTGATACTTGTAAAAATACTATTTTATTCTTTATATATATCATATATGATAGCTCTAAAAATACTTGTTTTGTTCCTTTGTTGTTTTGAGTTATCATTTTTGATAGCTGTATTTTAACAAGTTTTAAGTTGTAGCATATATGATATCATATTGATGTCATATATGATTTTACATTAGATTCCTTTTTACTTGAATTGATAGTTGTATTTAACAAGTTTTGAAAAAGCAATCATAAGTGCTTTCTTAAAGAAATCATATATGATTTAATATGTTCTTTATATTTTATCTACCATCCTAATATGTGTTAAGACAATGAACATTTTGTTTTTCAGTTCTAAATGCTAAAACACGTAAGTGATTACCAATTTACGCAATGAAAACTGTATCAAAATAGACATAATTCAAAATTAACATCTGCAGATGTTTTAGCATTTTTATTTAATCATAATTCATAACTTCTTAGTTTCATTACAGAGTTAATGCCCCAAAATGTGATACAATCTATGGTACCATCATAACAAGTTCATATTTTTCCTAGTATCATATGTAATATATGCAGATGAATTATCATATTTGATATATCAAAACTTTCATATATGATTATTGCAAAAATTTCACAGTTTGTTTACTATCATGTGTGATGTGTGCAGTTGTGGTTGCATTCTTTGTTAGTAAAACCAAAAGAATGCAACACTTTTTTACCTCTTTTGTTTCTGGTTCTTTATCGTTTATCGGTGGAACATATACATCTAATCCTTTGTACACATTCATCCCATCCTGCTCTTCTTCAGGATCAAACTCTCCATGATGTTCCAATTTTCCCAAGCATCTTGTCTCTGTCTCCATTTTTATCGTTTTCTTTATTGTCGTAGTGTTCCAGCTTCTAAGTGCTGGTCTGTGACGGAGAACTTGAAGGTCTGGGAAGATTGTTGAGTCCAAGTAGAGCAACTTTTTTTGTAAAGAAAAAAAAAGTGTTAGATTACATTTTGTGGATATTATATTTCGCATTAGATAGAAAAAATTGTTAGAAAATTTTGAATATAACTTACACATAAGAATGTGAGTGGCCCGTAGTAGAAGTTCTTTCGTGTCTTTACATCTTTTCAGTTTTTCTTACTGGTGTGCAAGCAGTCAAGTATGTACCCGCACCAGTCTATGTCTGATATGTCGACATCCTCAGTAATTATTTTCAGCAATTTCGTCGAGACCCTGCCACCATTATTTAGTGTTCCCATTGTACTTCCGAATAGAGTTATGAAGTTCATTCGGAACATGAAATCAGCTTCTGTTGTATCTGATATCACTGAAGTTATTGCTGCCGGTGTTGGTTTTGGCACGTGTTTAAACTGTATAGATTTAAATCATTGCTGTTATTCGTTAGAAATGACAAGAAACATTATTTCATTTCATGCTTTGTTTAAGGATGGTTATAAATTTTTATTTGATAATGAGAATAGAGATATTTTAGTTTATTCAAATAGTTGTTTTATGTTTAAAGCTTCTCTTTGCAAAGACATATATGAAACTGTTGAATGTATTAGTCATAATGGCAATGCGATTTTAAATGTTGGTTTGTCTAATGAGCTTGATAAATCAAAATCATGACATTCCCGTCTTGGGCACATAAACAAGAAACGTATCACCCAACTTCAAAAGGATGGAGTGTTGGAATCATTCGACTTCAAATCGGATGATGTATGTGAGTCTTGCTTATTGGGCAAGATGACTAAATCAGCATTCACAGGATCGTGTGAAAAAGGTGAAGGATTATTGGACTTAGTACACATAGATGTGTGTGGACCATTTCGATCTGCCACAAAAGATGGAAAACACTACTATGTTACGTAACTGATGATAACTTGTATTCAAACTGTTTATTATAAACCTATGAATTTCACTCAACCTTTGTGTTGACTTTTTAGCATGTTTATCTCAGACTGAGCAACACACAGCACGGAGTGGCATGGACTTGAAGATGGCTAAACTGTTATCATTCAAACTTTATGTTTCTAGATGTTGGGACCTCTCTATTTGTAAAAACTCTGATGAATAAATGAATGATAATAAAATTTTCCAAAACGTCTTTTTATGAGTCGTTTTCTATGATTATGACTATTTTACTATGAAATAATACCCTAGATTACCTTCCGCTACTATATGTTAAAAATGGGGGTGTTATAGATTGGTATCAAGAGTCACGGTTATAGAGAACAAGGTTGAAACCTTAACTATAACTACTTTTCTTTTTCCATCCAAGAAAGTCCTCCGTGCCACTACATTTCTTGAATAGTATGTAAAGATACATAACTATTATACTATTATATAAATAACTTATGTTATTTACTACTGGGTTTTAACAGAGTGATGTATTCTCCCAACCACCCTACTTCCGGTATTGAGGATGCTTTTTCCTCCAACTTCCCAGACTTTATCCCTGCTTCTCCGGACTATGTCCCAGCTTCACCGGGAAAAATTTATTCTAGCTCTTCGAATAGCTCATATGGTGTAGTTTCAATAGCTTCACCAACTCTTTCACTTTTTCATAATGACCCCTTCATGAAGGTCATCCATGCATATTATGCTAAAGAATCACCTATCACTACAACAAAATGTGGGTTTGGGGTCGGCCAAAAATTAGGGTCGACAATGTCGACCCTAATATTGGCAGGGGACCCACTTTTTTCAACCAAATGTGGCTAGTCAACAAATTAGTTTTGGGTCGACATTTAGGGTCGATAATGTCGACCCTAAGTTTTAAAAAATTATTTTATCCCTTTTCTAATATAAAAAATGAATTTAAAATTATATAAATGAATTTAAAATTATATATAAAATAATTTTAATATCAAGTAACTTTATTAAAGTTTAGGGTCGACAATGTCGACCCAAAACCTTAAGACATTGTCGACCCTAAATTTGCGCCAAAATTTTTCATGATCCCGCCAAATCGAAAAAAGAAAATATTTTAAATAAAACAAGTTTGGGTCGACAATGTCGACCCAAAATATAAAAATGTTTAAACAATGTTTAAACATATATAAAATGCATTTAAAAATTATATATAAATATTTAAAACTATTAAAAATTATATATAAAAAGTTATATATTTTATAAAAAAGTTTTATATATTTTATAAAAAATCATTTTATATAATAATTATATACGAAACGGGGAACCGGACCGACCCGGCCGAAATTCTTGAGGTACACATATCTCGTTACGGGTTTGACCAACATTATACCACTTGGAAATATCACGGTGAACCGATTCTTCCGCTACCTCCACTCCTAATCGATTAACGTTTATTATTATAATATCAAATTACATTAGAAATCGATTTAACTCAAACATTAAAATCATACTAAGTTTTCTCATCTCAAACATTAAAGCATATTCAGGTTTTCCTACATTCCAAATGACAAATGATTTATCTTAATGAAAAACTACTCCATATTAAGGTTTCTCATCCCTTGGTAGATCTCGTGAAGTATTCCAGCTGACTCAAGTGTGTGGTTCTCGGGATGCCTTTCCATCTCTAGTTGTCCCTCTAGTACACTTATCCTTGCCTCTAGTGTCTTTATCCTTTCAGCCAAGAACTTACAATTTGAGCACTCTGCCATTCCAAGATTCTGTGCAGATCGCGGAGAATGACTTGGTCGTGAAGAAGTTCCCGGAGAATGATCCCGCCAAATCGAAAAAAGAAAATATTATAAATAAAACAAGTTTGGGTCAACAATGTCGACCCAAAATATAAAAATGTTTAAACAATGTTTAAACATATATAAAATGCATTTAAAAATTATATATAAATATTTAAAACTATTAAAAATTATATATAAATATATAAAACAATTTTTGTACATATATAAAATGCATTTAAAAATTATATATAATTAAAATACACGGAATGATTCCTAATCGATTAAAAAAATTATCATTTATTAGTTTGCTAATTTGATAAATTTACTTCAAAATTACTGAACTAAATGCAGTTTACCCACAATAAATAATCAAACTACACGGAATTTCTCTTATCGATAAACGTGCTATTATTATATATCAAATTACATTAGAAAGCGATAAACACTCAAACATTTAAAGCATACTAGTTTTCATCTCAAAACATTAAAGGCATATTAAGTTTTTCCTACATTTCCAAATGCTATAAATGATTTATCTTAATGGAAAAACATACTCCATATTAAGGTTTCTCATCCTTGGGAGATCATCGTGAAGATTCCAGCGAACTCCAAAGTGTGTGGTTCTCGGGATGCCTTTCCATCTCTAGTTGTCCCTCTAGTACACTTATCCTTGCCTCTAGTGTCTTTATCCTTTCAGCCAAGAACTTACAATTTGAGCACTCTGCCATTCCGAGATTCTGTGCAGATCGCGGAGAATGACTTGGTCGTGAAGAAGTTCCCGGAAAATGACTTGGTCGTGAAGAAGTTCCCGGAGAATGACTTGAGTGTTGACGGTCCAGGAGAAGCATCCATCCACATAAAGTAGCCACATCCTCTCTCTGTAGTTCCTGGCTGTTACGTAGTAAGGAACCATAGAAAAGTCATTATGCAAGCTAACTATTTTATATTACATAAATAGTTATGCTTTGATAGTTCACCTTTGAATTAGGACATGCGTAGTATCGTTGACCATAGCTGTGATCTCTGCATGATGTTCGTAACACCACATTTCTGTTTTTACACTTGCACAACCAAGTTTGATTAGATCGCTCCATCTGGTGCAGTTGATCGGAGGTGGTGGTGATTGGTGGTGGTTTGCGGATAAGAGTGTGTGTGTGCTTGGGAGGATAAGATACTATCTGTTTTTATGGTAAAAGAAGAATGCTTGGCGGGAGTATTTGGAGGGAGTTTTTGGCGGGAATTTTTGGCGGGAGTTTTTGGCGGGAATTTTTGGCGGGAGTTTTTGGCGGGTGATACGTTGAACCCTAACTCATACATTGAACCTCTAACATGAAACCCTAACTCATACATTGAACCTCTAATATAGAACCCTAACTCATACATTGAACCTCTAATATAGAACCCTAACTCATACATTGAACCTCTAATATAGAACCCTAACTCATACATTGAACTCAATATAGCACCCCTAACTCATACATTGAACCTCTAACATGAAAACCTAATCTACATTGAACCTTAATGTGTAACCTAACTCATACGTTGAACTCTATATTGATCCCTAACTCATAATTGAAACCTTCTAATATAGAACCTAATCGGCATTAGTGACTCATACGTTGATCCGCTTATGTGTAACCTAAATCATACGTTGAACCTCTCATATTGAACCTATACTCATACGTTGAAACCTCTAATGTGTAACCTATCTCAGACGTGACCTCTTATATAGAACCTAACTATCATACATTGAACCTCTAATATAGAACCCTAAACTCATACATTGATCCTCTAATATAGAACCCTACTCATACATTGAACCCCTTCTTTTTTTTAAATTATGAAACCTAACTCATACCATTAGGAACCTCTAATATAGACCACTCATACATTGAACCTCTAATATAGAACCCTAACTCATACATTGAACCTCTAACATGAAACCCTAACTCATACATTGAACCTCTAATGTGTAACCCTAACTCATACGTTGAACCTCTAATATTGAACCCTAACTCATACGTTGAACCTCTAACGTATAACCCTAACATATCGACTCATCCGTTGAACGGGTACTAAGTATAACCCTAAAACATCTCGACTCATACAATTGCACGTCTATGTACAACCATCCATATCGACTCGTCGTTGAACCTCTAACGTTTAACCTAACATCTCGACTCGTCCTTGAACCTCTAAAGTATAACCCTAACATCTCGACTCATCGTTGAAGTCATAAGTATACCCTAATATATCGGATCGTTCCGTGAACGTTAATGTACAACATACCATATGACTCGTCCTTTGAACGTCTAACAGTATAACCCTACATATCGACTCGTCCGTTGACCTCTAAGTATAACCCTAACATATAGACTCGTCCGCGAAACGAACCAATTTATATTTTTTTATAAAAAGTTATATATTTTATAAAAAAGTTATTATATATTTTATTAAAAATCATTTTATATAATAATTATATACGAAACGAGGAACCGGACCGACCCGGCCGAAACGAACCAATTTATATTTTTTATAAAAAGTTATATATTTTATAAAAAAGTTATTATATATTTTATAAAAATCATTTTATATAATAATTATATACGAAACGAGGAACCGGACCGACCCGGCCGAAACGAACCAATTTATATTTTTTATAAAAAGTTATATATTTTATAAAAAAGTTATTATATATTTTATAAAAAATCATTTTATATAATAATTATATACGAAACGAGGAACCGGACCGACCCGGCCGAAACGAACCAATTTATATTTTTTATAAAAAGTTATATATTTTATAAAAAAGTTATTATATATTTTATAAAAAATCATCACCACCGCTACACACGCCGTTACCGTAGTTTTCATTAACATTTTATGTTTCACCGATACTATTTTGAATGATTTTTAATTTATTATTCTTTTTAATATTAATGTTAATTATTAATAATATAAAAGAATATTTTCAAATGATTTGTAATTTATTTTATTATTTATTTTTAATGAAATATTTGTAAAGTTTTTAATTATTTTAATATTAAAGTATTGATTATTTGTAATATATGAGGTTTTACTTTATTAAGAGGTTTAGGGTCGACATTGTCGACCCTAAAAATAACACAAATGTCGACCCAAAGTTTGCCTCCAAAATTTTCACCAAAAAGTCAAATAACCCGCCTAGAATAAAAACACTTAGGGTCGACAATGTCGACCCTACACTTAAAAGGAAAGTCGACCCAAAAATAGAATGACTTAGGGTCGACATTGTCGACCCAAAAATGTCGACCCTAACACCAAAATATAGATCTCACCGGTTCACTCACACCAAAATACTTAGAAAAAAAAACTTATTTCTTCCTCATCCACCACCACAGCCACCACCACAGCCACCACATCTACCAAATCCACCACCACAGCCACCCCCACAGCCACCCACCCGCCACCACACTCGCACACGAGCACACGGTACCACCACCGCA
This sequence comes from Tanacetum coccineum, assembly GCA_026074375.1. NCBI lineage: Eukaryota > Viridiplantae > Streptophyta > Magnoliopsida > Asterales > Asteraceae > Tanacetum > Tanacetum coccineum. The sequence continues at coordinate 18,086 of BQNB010030885.1, forward strand.
GCCACCACCACTCCTCCTCTTCTATTAGTTTAATTCTTTTTCTTTAATCCTCTAATTAATAATTCTTAAACCCTTGTTTGGTTGGTTTTAAACCCTTAATTGATATAGAGGTTTGTTTGTTTTATTTTGTTAATTTGTTTATTTTTTGATTATTAGTAGGTTAATTTGTTTTATTATTTGATAATGTGTATGTTAGAGCCACCACCACCACCGGCGGCAGCAGCAACCACCAGCGGCAGCAGCAACCACCGGCGGCAGCAGCAACCACCGGCGGCAGCAGCAACAAAGTCAACAGCGGCGGCGGCAACCAAAGTCAACAGCGGTCAACAGGTTTGTTTCGGCTTAAATGCGGGCTGTTTGTTTCGGCTTATATGATGTTTGTTTCGGCTTAAATGTGAACGAACCGGTGTTGTTTCGGCTTAAATATGATGTTTGTTTCGGCTTATATGCTTAAGGGGTGTTTGTTTCGGCTTAAATGTGAGCTTATGAGCATATTTGATTTCGGCTTATATTTTCATAAGCCCTAATTTTCTGGCTTTTTTGATTTCGGAAAATTGGTGCATATGATATATAAGCCGAAATCATATTTTTTTTTTTTTTTTTAAGTCATAAGCCCCGTATAAGACGAAAAAACACCCCGCTTATATGTTATATGTTGAAAAAGTGATTGATATGTGTTAGGAATTTTTTAGAATTTTAGTGATTAATTTCGGAAAATCCCCGTCCGAAGTTAATCAACCTATAGAAAACCCGTCCGAAATTATTTATGAGAAATTAATATTTCGGAAAGTACCCTGTTTGGACTGCTTTTTGAATGTTTTGTATCATTTTAGGATTATGAATGCTATAATTGTTTTACTATTGAGATGATTTCATCTGTGTTACTCCTTTTACTCCTACGCTTATGTCTTTAAAACATATTTGGGGAGTTGAGGGGAAATGCTGCCTGAACTTTTCTCAAATATAAATCGGTTATACGTCATTTCCTATATGACGACGAAACATTCAAAGGAGTGGGTTAGGTTGCCTCCATGTGGCCACTTAGGTAAACAGAAAGTTCATATTTGTTAATTACATTTGTATAAAAAATATAAATCATTTATTTGAATATGTTTATTGCAACGAGTTATGACAATGATAAGAGTTGGACCACTTATATCCAATCGTAATTCCGAAGATTTTTTAGATGGTCTTTTGCATTCATCAAAGCATTGTAAGCATTGTTGCAACCCCGTCACACAAAGATCCATTGCCCATGTAGTCGATGTTGTAACCGTGATGATAATCGTGTACCTCGAAATTCTTGGAGGTCACATATCACGTTACGGGTTTGACAACATTATACCATTGGAAATCTCACGGGTGAACCGGATTCTTCCGCTACCTCCACCAAGTACCGCATTCACCTGAACACGTTGACATGGATACGTTTTTCGAAGATATTTCTGCAAATAATGTCCCAACTCCACCAACTCAAACAACTGGTCCTCAACCATCCCAAACAACGGGTCCTAATAACGAGTTTGAAGAGTTACTTTCTAGGTCCACCCAAAAGTTGTACCCGGGTTGTGATATGAGTACATTGGAATTTACAACAGAGATTTCGCACATCAAGGCTTTACATAAAATAACTGATGCCGGGTTTAACAAGATTCTAGCTCTTCTCCAAAAGGCATGTCCCCCTAGCAAAGGATACAATTTCCCATCGTCGTACTATGAAATCAAGAAGACATACAAAAAGATCGGGTTGGGATACGAATCGATCCATGCTTGTATAAATGATTGTTTTTTATTTTGGGGATCAGAGGAAAACCTAAAGATGCCTAATTGTCCAGTCTGCAAAGAGAGTAGATACAAAAAGAAGACAAAGGCCGGGAAGTTAGTTGCAAAAAAGATCGTGCGTTACTTTCCGTTAACACCTAGACTACAACGTATGTTCAACACAAAACACATAGCAAAGTGGATGACTTGGCATGCTACGGTACCGGTACCACTAATTTATGCTCGGGAAAAATCGGTACCACTAATTCGGTACGGGACCGGTACCGTGCTCATCCCTATGTATAACTTATAAGGATGGAAAAGGTAAAAAGAAAGGCTTGCTTTTAAGGTAAGTTTTCGTAGGGAAAATTAAGTTTTAAAATGGGTATAATACATAGAGGGTGGTAAAGCTAACTAACTATCAAAATTAACAAACTAAAAGTGGTTTATTTTTTTATGCCCTTGAGTCCTAGAGAAGTATTATGTTTCTCAATGATCTTGAAAAACTACATAAACTATATATTCACGAAAAATATAACAGTTACAACTCGGCAGGATTAGCTATACTTTGCCAATATCGTTGAAAAGAATTGGGGTTTAAAGCTCGGTGAGTTACTAAATCTGGAAGGTGAGTACATCATTCGAGCCAATTCGTCGACACGCATCAAAACATAGCATATGCAGAATCCCGAGTCGCTAACCTCATGGTGGACGCTGAGGTAAAAGCGTTTGAGTTAAAATGTTTATTTCTAAAAAAGTTAAATCAATTGTGTGTGTTTACATTGTTGATAAGTATCTACATATTAGTAGGTCGTTGCTTGCTTAGTCTTAAAGCAGATAAAGTAGTTTACATAAGCAATGCTTAAACCCACTTTATTGTATGGCGTCTTACAGCCTTAGTGCTTTAGTTACTCAAGGTTGTACGAGCAGGCTTCATGGGCCACTTACGCCTAGCTTTAAGGCTGACTCACTGATACGATAGGGCTCACAATCGTTATTTAGGGAGTGTTTGGCTTTGTGTTTTTTTTGAACGACAATTAAATAAAAAAAGAACCTCTAGCAAGATGCTAGGAAGAAGCATACAAAGTTACGGATAAAGCGTTACAAGGGTTACAAGACCACTCTATCCAATTTAAATAAGATTTTTTTCCTACCAGAATACCAATTAAAAGATAAGGACTTGATATCGTTGATGATTAGATCTTTGTTGGGACGCTTGATGGCAAAGGTTGCTTCGTTTCTGAACCGCCACAGTACCCACATGGTGGTTTGGCTTTGTGTTTTAATAGTAAGTTACTGGAATAGGCCACAGTCGTTACTTAAGGGTGTTTGACTTTGTGTTATAGTAGTGGTTATGCGATATGGAATAATTAGGACAAGACGGTTATTGTTGTGGAACTCATAGTGGTTTGTGTTTTAATAGTGCTATTTTCATATTATTGATTATAGAAGAGTATACAGTAGCAGTATACTAGAAAGGTCACCATTTACGGGGTTAGTTTATTATAACATGGTTTTGATTATGGGTGTGGGTTTGGTTTTTCAGCTACACGTTCATACTATGAAACAAATTTCTTATGGCCTCACTTTCAACTTCATATTTTGTGACAAGAAGATGAGATTTAGGCATGTTATAAAAAAGGAATTGCGATTGGGTTTGTTATGATCAATTAGGCATATTGATTTTTATTACTTTTGAGCGTTTTATATAAAAAATTATTAATTTGGTTTTTTTAACTATAAGCTTATTTGTGTACAATGTATAATGATGATGCGTTGCTGCAAGCCTGTAAGTTTGTTTGATACTATTGAGGCGTTTTGTTTTGTCATTAGATATTGTGAACTCTTTAATTTGACAGACCGAGTTTTAATCTTGAATTTTGTGACGACTAATGCAATACGTTTCTACGTCTTTCACAGGGTTAATCTGGAGATACAACACATCAGAGCATGAATGTAGAACTTGAAATTTTTGAAAAAAGAATGAAGTTATACGAACTTAATGGTCAAAATCTACTGGGAAGATTTACAAGTTTGTACTTCATGAAGTGGCCAAATCAATGGACCAAAGTGTATGTTCAACTCACTATTTTTATCAAATAATCCTATCATTATGCAAATCTGTAACATTCTTACCAAATACATATGCGTCACAACATGCCTTATCATAAATCGTGATTGAATTGATGGGTGCCCATGCTGATTTAATAAAGCTTTCGTTTGACAAATGGAACATTGTTTTCTTTTCGCACAAAATTAGGTCAAATGGGTCGAGCAAGTAAAAAAAAGCTATGGCACCAAAATTCTAGTGTCAAACCAATGCCACTGAATTCTGATGTCATAGTAATTTTGGTACCAAACTCCACTTTGCTTAGGTGGCACAACTTTTTCTCTATGACACGAGAAGTTTGACACCACCACTCTCAATGCTCTAAAATGTATTAATAAATTATATTACACTATTAAAATATTTAGTTGACGACTAGTTGATAGGAAGTTTGATGAGTGATGTGACTAGGTGTCACCACTGTTATTAGCAACGCCTCTTTGTTGACTCATTAAAAGAAGAAAATGAGAGAGGCTACGTGGTGTGCAAACCCTATAACATTTATTGACGATTGTAAAATTCCATATTTGCGGCTAGTTACAATGTTAGAAAAACTTTTCCTAGATGTCTTCCATTTACTTCCATATAATTATTTTTCCACCACTTTTTGTATTGGACCACATATACACATTATTAAATTATTAATACCTAAAAACCGAAATGACCAATTGAATTTTTAGGGGTGAGCAGAAAAACCGAAAAAACCGAAACCAAACCAAAAACCGTAAAAATCAAATCGAAATAACCGATCGAAACTAAAAACCGATGTTTCGGTTTTACCTTTTCAAAAACTAAAAAATTTCGGTCCGTTTTCGATTTTCGTCCAATAACCGAACCGTAAAAACCGAACCGAACCAGTTTTATTATATAATAATATATATATAATCAATATAAATAAATAACTAAATAAATCAAATTTATAAATTCATATTCATGTGAAATTATAATATATTTATCTTAACGTGTATATGTGTGTTTGTCGTGTACGTGTGTACTTAAAAATATATCAATACATATGTGACAATAATCATTCTATAGGTATGTTCACTTTCATGTGGGTATGACTCATTTATATGTGTATAATTGTAGAAATTTAAAATAAATTAGTCTTAGATTGACAAAAAAAGTAAAGAAGAAAACCTATTTTCTACGTAAACAAGTTTTTTCGGGAGGTCTTGGATGATCAAAGAACATAAGAATAAGCATGGTATTCTAGTGAGAGAAAGTAGAGAGAGAGTGAAAGAAACTATGTGTTTATTAGAAAGAGAAAGGAAAAACAATAATGAACTTTCACACCCCCCATGGAGAGACCTGGGGGTATTTATAGCCTAATACAAAGCTAACTATCCTACTTATACAATAATAACCCCTGCGTTATACGCAGTGTCTATAGCTAGTCCAATTCACGTGTAAGACGCCAGCTTTACAAAATAGTAAGGCTAACAATCTCCCTCCAAGATGGTGTCACACGTGAATTGGTTACAATGTTTCCTATAAGCAAAAATAAAGTAAAGATAAGAATGAAGTCTAGCATTCCTTAAGATAGTCTTCAGCGACCTTGATCTTCTTGAATACTCCAACTTTATTTCTTCAGCTTGTAGAATCTAGTTGAGTTTTAACTCCCTCCTAACTAGTAGGCTTTTTTTTCAGCTCCCTCCCAAAAAAACATCCCTGAGACTGATAAGATTAATGCACTAGTCTTTTAAAAGACCTCCTTTCTCATTTAGGATACTATGTGAGAGGGGATGATATCTTCAACATCGTCTCACTTAGGAAGCATTCCAGTCTCGAAGTACACACTTTATCCCTTTACCGAAGTCGAAACCGGAGCACCAAAATCAATTAAGACCCCGAACTGCACTTTTCTCCCTACAGGAAAGACATGGTATGACTTGCTACACCAAAGTCAACTAAGTTCCGAGTGTAAGCAATTTATCCCGCTATGTAGTCAAAACGGTAACACCAAAATGGTAACATAAAAACAACTAAGTACCGGATGTACACATTTCTCCCTCCAGGATGATGACTAACTGAAGAATCATCATACTCATGTGTACATCTTATGCCAACTGGAACTGCTTACTTAGCATCATAAACCTGTGATTGCATAAGCAATACACTGTGAGAAGATGTCGGAAAAGAAAAAAAATACTCTCTTTACAAATCTCTCTTGATCAACCCGATCTAAATCCTCTTATCTATTCTGTCGGCTAATACTGATGACCACTGTTGGAGACAATATGATATAACGAACCTGAGAATGAAGCAAAATCCCAAGTTTGTGACTTAATCTTGTACTATCCGTGTGACGAAGAACGGTGCAGATGCAAATCTCTAAATACCATATACTGACCCAAAAGTATATAAAAAATACAACACCTCTTAAAAACTCCTCAACTACGTGAGACACCGAGTACGACAATGTAACTCCTTAAAGTGATAGCTATAACCCGTGAGTACTATAATGTAACTCCTTACATCAGGTATAACTAGATAAATCAAGTCTTCATCACAAACCGTATATGGCCGAACAAGTCATATTCGTTGTAGAGGTAGAAGTAATCGAAGAAGAAATAAGTACACTCCCCGAGAAATCTACTTTAATCCCAAATAAGTACCATCATACTATAACCCCGTGGTCATTAAAGTTCAATAATATCCGTTAAGAGTAAAGGTGAATTTTGATAAGGATCATTTTTAGTGTAATGTATTATGTTTGTTGTGTTGTTGTTCGTGATTTTTGATGTGTTTTGAATGATAACGGATATTGGGCTCAAAAAATATGACATTAGCACGGCCCGTCCAAGTAATAAAACCCGGTCTTTTATACTTTTACCCGACATGATAGTGTTTTAATACTCGGATTAATCCACTAAGACAAAGCCCAATCAATAAAAATCACAGCCCAGTTATCATCTTATAACTTTCGGCCCAACTTATATTGAATAAACCCCAACCCAATATCACAATCACTATCGGCCCAACATCATTTGATAGAACTTGGCCCACTCAAAGGTTTAACCCGAGTCCATCTCACACCTTATACATAATCCAACCTAAACTACGGGTATAAAGCATCACCAAATCCTTAGTATATCTCAGTTTACCCTAAACCTAATCCACCACAAACGCAGTTACACTTTTCTCTCAAAGAAAAAAACATATCGAGCAAATATGTCCATCTCTTCAGTCTCACATCAGCACCACCCTTATATCTCTTGTGGAACAGCTTCAAGAGCTTCAAGATCCATTAAATGGGTCTCGGGTAGGTTCTACTTTCAGTTTATGTATTGCAATCCGAATCAAAGATAAACAAAACATTCTTGTTTATGTTCAATCTTTTATATTCGAAAATTAAAAAGGGTTTTGACCTTCATGTAGATCTATGATGATTCTATTCGATTGTTGGATCTTTATAAGGTCATGACGCATATGTTAACAAATCAAAAAAGAAACTGAGATCTTTGTATATTATTTGTTCAAGTCTTGATTTATGTTGGAGGAGATGGAGAAGAGATATTATATGTGACGAAGGGATTAAGAGTTTAGGATAGTGGATTTGTTGTTTGGTTGTTGGCAGATGTTGATGTTGGTTTGTATTTGAAGTGGTTTACGATTGAGTCTGTCCTTTTTCTACCCTTCTTTCTGTTGACCTTGACTCGATAATGACCGGTTTGGCAGACTCACTAAGTTGACCCGGTCAACTCGGTAAATACCGAGTTGACTCGGTTTGGTCATGGTGTATATTTCGCCTGGTATAAATCGCCTAAGACAGACGGTATAAATCGCCTAGTCTCATCGTTATTAATCGCCTAGCTTTAGTTTTGGTATAATTGGCCCCACAGGTTTGGTATAATTGGCCCCACGGTTTGGTATAATTCGCCTTTGCTTCCTGGTGGTATAAATCGCCTAGCAAAACAACAAAAATGTACTTGTACTTTTTGCTAAAATTTTGGTCTTTGTTTTGTTTCGTACCCTTTCATACCAGGACCGAAAATAAGCTTCAAAAAGCTGTTTAGCCCAGAAAATAAGCTCGGAAAAACTCAAATAAAAACGAAATAAGCTCGAAATAAATAGTAAACCACCAATAAGCCCATAACAAGGACAGAATAAGCTCGAAATACACCCAAACAAGGACGAAATAAGCTGTGAAAAGAAAAAAAAACCATAATTGATGATAAGCTTTTGGAAAACAAAAAAAAACTCATCAAAAGGCAAAAAAGAGACCGTTGTAACAACAGAATAACATAACAACACCAAGACCAATTTCGTGGCTTTTTTCCCCAAAGAATAAGCCTGGTGTTCTAGTGAGAGAAAGTAAAGAGAGGGTGAAAGAAACTATGTGTTTATTAGAAAGAGAAAGGAAAAACAATAATGAATTTTCAATTCACGTGTAAGACGCCATCTTTACAAAATAGTAAGGCTAACATAAACAAACAAGAGAACAATTTCCTTTAAGTGAATACAAATCCTCTTCGCTTGCTGAATTGGTTCATCTTGACCTATAGAGGCCTTACAAGGTTGTTAGTAAGGAATGTTTCAAATATTTTCTTACTATTGTTGATGACTATACCAAGGCAGTTTGGGTGTATCTATTGAAAAGTAAATATGAAGTTTTTGATCATGTTCTACCTTTTATAATCTGATAAAAAATCAATTTGGAAAGACTGTTAAAACTTTTAGAAGTGACAATGGAACTGAATTTGTTAATAAAATGTTTAACAAATTCTGTGTTGATAATGGAATTTTACATGAAACTTCTTTTGCATATACACCTCAGCAGAATGGTATAGTTGAGAGGAAACATAAGCATCTTCTTAATGTTGCTAGATCCTTTCTGTTTCAGGGAAGATTACCTTTGATATTCGGTTAGTTGGAAGATTTAAACTATCCGTCGCGGGGCGGGTAATTAATATTACTATCCGTAACCGAACCGTACTAGGCGGGTAACCGGACATGCGGGTACCCGAAGTGAGCGGTTACCCGCGGTTCGGGTCACGGTTAACCGTTTTTGACGTTTAATCGAGTTTAACCGTATAAAAAGTAACAAGGTGTAGAACATAAAATGTCTTTCTAGTAAAATTAAATGACGTTGAATTTAAAAGTCATATAAAACTTAAGTATTTCGTTACAATAATTGCATTCAAATATTTATATATAACATATTAATAAAAAAAATATTACTCGACGTTTAAAATTACGATCACATTAATCAATTTCACACATAGATTTTTACAAATGTTAACTTTAGGAGCTAAAAAGTCGTTATGCAATAAGAGTATTGTAATAATTGGTTAATACTTGTACAATTATTTGAATATAAGTTAGAAAAAATAATCATGTATAATATGCACGGTTCGGTTCGGTTAACCGCGGATATCTAAAAGTAAAAACCGAAACCGAACCATGATAAGCGGGTTTTTTCGGTTTCGGTTTTTTCCGGTTTCGGTTTCTTCGGTTTTGGGTTTTTTCGGTTTCGGATTGAGCGGTTCGGCTCGGTTCGTTTTTTTGAGCGCCCCTAGTAAGGAGATCGAGGAACAGATATTTTTTAGAAAACATTTATGAAGAGTTATGTTTAAAACAGTGTTTTACTAATAAATAAAATAAATAAATTTCAATGCTTTATCATATGGCTTCCAACCTTCTCCGTCGACATCAATTTATTTAAGTCGATCATATCCACAACTTTTCCTTCACAAAGATATACTTGTTACGGCATGCATCACAAAACAGGCCAAGAAACATATAAAACAAACAATACGAACAAAAACAAAGTGTAATGGATAGTAACATATAATCTATGGTGATTGCTACCGGCCAAAGCTACATGCATTCGGGACGTTTTCCATGCACACACTTGATTCACTGATAGATTTTTAATATGGGTTATAATAATTTTAACGTTAGTCTAACTTTATATAATATTATCTGGTGTTTCAAAGTTTTATATATCATGTTTTTCTTTTAAACTTTTTACGTTTGCAATTTAGATTAATGTTTATGACATTTTTTATTAATATTTAATTTTATAATATAAAAACACAATATCAAATATTAAAGCTAAAAAAGAAGTAGTAATAAAAAGAAATACTATTCCCATTCACATATGAGAAATGATATATCTTTCTATAAGTTGTTTTTATTTATCTCTGACAGTTTAGATGGTAAAAAGATAACAAGTGAAAAAAAATAAATTTAAAATATCATTATGTGTGTAAAAAGATATGTAAAAATATAACGTAGGAGGTTATAGCAAAACTCTTTACATATACATACGGAGCAGATGAGCAGTTTATAAGAAAAATTAATAAATTATACTATACTTTTTTTAAAACGGCTGATAATATATTTAAAAAAAAAGTCTAGCAAAGAGCTAGAAACTTAAAAGGACATATGAATTACAAGAAATAAAAGCATAAAGATGCAACCCCAGACTTTAACTGCGATGGAAACTAAAAGGATGAAAAAACTTTTGAAACGGAGGCCGAATATTCGGTTTTCACTCTGCAAAAAAAAACCCCCACCACGGAGGCCGAGCCTCCGGTTTTCACTCCGAGGTGGTTTTTGAAGAAACCCCAAACAAGCCCCGAGGAAGAAGGCGAGACAAGAAATCAGCCTTCTGAAACAAAGCATTCAACCAATGTCCAAACACGCAATCATTAGAGGGGATTTCAGCCGATCCGTCGAGAATAAAATCAAATTACCTCAATTATTAGCAACACCTCTTTGTTTACTCATTAAAAGAAGAAATTAAGAGAGCAACACCTCTTTGTTGACTCATTTAAAAGAAGCAATTGAGAGAGCTAAGCGGTGTGCAAACCAACCTTTATTAACTATTGTGAAATTCTATATTTGCGGCTAGTTACAGTGTTAGAAAAACTTTTGTTAAATGTCTTGTATTTACTTCCATATTATTATTTTTCAACCACTTTTTGTATTGGTCCACATATACACGTTATTGATACCTAAAAACCGAAATGACCAATTGAATTCTTTATGCTAACATGTATAGAGCACGGGGAGCGGTCGTGCCAAACTCAAAAAGTGATGCCACGTCAGTAAAATGGAGTTTGGCACCATAAATGCTATGGCACCAGAATTCAGTGGCATTGGTTTGTCACCAGAATTCTCGTGCCAAACATTTTTTTTAATCTTTTTAATTAACTATTATTTAAATAAACTTATTAAACTAAAATAAAATTCATTAAAATTAAAACATTACATTAAAAAAATACATAAATTAAAAGACATAAACTAAAATGCATAAATTAAAAGACATAATTTAAAAAACATAAATTTAACGGTGTCGGTCGACTAGTTTGGTGGTAGATATTCGGCTCGGATTCGTTCATTTTGGGCGTTGATGATAGCGGCGTAGGTCGGATCCATCCCGCTTGTGTCGATTTGGAGAACTTTCATGCCCTCCGCAATCTTTTGAGCTTGAATCAACCGTCTTCGGTCTTCGCTCTCTTGCGAGAGCACTTGCATTTTGGCCTTGCGGTCTAAGTCGTATTGTTCCGCCATGAACTCTTGATAAGCGATCGGGTTAGAACCGGAGCTAGCGGTCGAGTTAGAACCGGAACGTTGAATTTTAGCAATTCGTTGCAACCCGGGTGGCCGAGGCAACTCATCATCTTCAAAATGGTCCGGTTCCTTGTCGGTACCCCGAAGACGACTTCTTCGTTGCAAAGTCGATTTGGGATTTTTCCACTTGTGCCTATCTTTCAAAAAATTACAAGCACTCCGGTGCTTAAACTCACATCCGACGATGGTTTCATATAATTGGAGCACCCTCGTCATATGGTTCTCATCGTTCTTCTCACTATGAGCAAGCGTTTCCTCATACAATTGGTTAAACTTCATAACCGCGGCATTCATTGGAGTCCACTTGCCCGTCAACATGTTCTTTGTACGCTCTTGGAAGCATTTTTTGTTAGCTTCTTGATTGTACACATCTAGGATTTTATACCAAAAAGTCACCAACTTTTGATCACACCCGGTTTTTGGATCCTTGGAAATTTGAATGAAACTTTCCGCCAAAAGCAACTCCTCGGCTTGGGTCCACGCATGTCAAATTCGTCCTTCTTTGGTTTCTTTTTCAACTTCCACATCTTTTCCTTTGTTTCTTTTTGCTACCGACTTCTTACGACCGCGGTTTGGCTTCGACGTCGGGGTTGGAAGCGGTTCCTCTTCTTCTTCTTTGGTTTCGTCAACTAGGTGGTGAGATTGTTGGTCGAAATGTGGTTGGAAAATGGTGAATTGGTTTGATTGTTGTTGTTTGTTCATTTGCATTTGCATTTTAAATTGGTGAAACAACATTTATTCTTCTTGATTAGAATATTGAGGTTGGAAATTTGGATAGTAAGGCATTTGGGTGAATGAAGGTTGAGTGGAACCGCCCGGATTCGAAGACGACCCCGGAATTTGGTTGGTTGGGTCGGTAAGCATACCGGAAATGCAATTCGGGTTGGGATTCATTTTTTTGAGTGAAAGATGAGAGAATTGGTATAGAAATTGTGTGTGAAGTTATAAAATATAAAGGGGGTATTTATAGGATTTTTAAACGGGTAAAAATAGGGTTTTGGGGGTATTTTTTTAAATATCCGCTCCCCCAACGGCTCCAAACGACTATTTTTCAACAAAAAAAATTATCTATCGCGTGGGCTGTTAGCCACGGCGCGAGAGTGCTTGGCGCGAAGCACGGAGTGGTGCGTCATGGCTCAATCTCGCGCCATGGCTTGGCACGAAGCCATAACACCACCACTCCCTCCCCTCTTATATATATTTTACTTAGTAAAGAAAAACGAAAAGTGAGAACTTTTGCATTTAAAAAAAATAATTTTTCCTTATTAGGTATGATGCTTCTAATTTTTTATCATTTTTGAATATATATTTAATAAAAAAGCTTATATACTTCCAAATTGGCATTATTTTGGTAGAGAAATTTGATGAAGAAAAAAACACATAAAAATATATGTGTCAAATTTATAGAAACAAAAACTTAAAAAAAAGAGGAAGTAATTAATAAAACTTTAATGGTTTAATTTTAAATAAATTATATAAAGTTAAGTGTAAATTTATAATTTTACAAATTTTATTATAACTTTAAAAAAAACAAGTAACCCTTTAAACTTTAATAACTTATAAAACATAAAAAATAAAAGTTATATATATATTAAAAAAAACATAATGTACAATACGAGGATTAAAACTAGTATATATATATGGAATATGATACATCCAAAAAAAGAACACAAAGAAAAATCCACAAACATGAGGTGTCATGTTTTGATTTGGTTAATCAAAAATAAGAGAGAGAAATTATTTGAAAATTCATCAATCAAAAAATGACACCTCATTTTGTGGATGTTTCTTTGTGGTTCTTTTGTGGATGTAACATAGCTCTATATATAGAATAAAGATAAAATAAAAAGACAAATATTCGTGAGAAGGATAAAAAGATTTATTTTTTAAAAAATGTTCTCAAAAAATTCTGAAAAAATTCTATAAGATCGTGTATGTTGGTGCATGAAAAAGTTGTAAAGGAAGTTTTTCTAAAAGTGGATAGTTTTGCCGAAAATTTTTTATTAAAAAAAACGTTTGTGGATTAAATCGGTTTTTTGTGCATCAAAAATTCGTTTTTGTACCCAACTTCTTTTGACTTTTTGCATCAAAATTTTATTGCGCATCAAACTATAACAAGTCGAAAAATTTGTGCATCAAAATTTTTTTGTGCATCAAAATTTCTTTTTTTGCGCATTAAAAAAACGTATAAAAACTCAAAATTAGAAAAACTTCTTTTACAAAAGTTTTATGCACCAACATACCTGATTTAATGGAATTTTTTTGGAATTTTTCGAGAACTTTTTAAAAAAAAGTTTTCTTTTTATCCTTCTCACGAATATTTGTCTTTTTATTTGATCTTTATCCTATATATATATATATATATATATATATATATATATATATATATATATATATATATATATATATATATATATAATTCTTCCAAAAATTAACAAAAACCGATCGACCAGACATAATCCGCCAGGCCCTCTTGGACTACCCTTCATTGGAAACTTGCACCAACTTGATACTTCAAGCCTCCATACTTGTCTATGGAACCTCTCTAAATCTTACGGTCCAATCGTATTTCTCCGCTTTGGTTCCATCCCATCTATTGTTGTTTCTTCGGCAAGTCTAGCGAAAGAAGTCTATAAAACTCAAGATGTTATCTTTTCTAGTAGGCCATGTTTTGTTTCCCACCGAAAGGTCTCTTACAATGGTCTTGACGTGGTTTTCTCGCCCTCTAACGATTATTGGAGAGACATGAGAAAGATTTTTACCATTCATCTATTAAGTTCTAAAAGGGTACAATCTTCTAGGCACATTCGTGAAGATGAGGTCTCACTTGCTATGAACAAGATACACAAACTAGCACTTTCTTTTGAGCATATAAACTTGAGTGAACTTATGATGAATGTGACGAGTACCATCGTAATGAGAGATTGCTACCCTAAGATCTATGTCTTTGTTTCATGTATTCGTACAACAGAAATCACATGCATAATTATAATGCATGTACGAACCGTACGTCATGGCTGACACGGGTGTTAAGCAACTACGCTGACAATATCACACCATATACGCAACTCATACATACAATGCAAGTAGTTAATTTTAAGCAAAAACGACAACAACAATCTCACCAACATCAGACCACATCTTATATACAGTAAATGCGTTTTAATTGTTCGGATCGGTTGCATTAAATGCGTTTTTAACCCAACAATCCTTCCTTTTTACAGCCTCCGGGTTTTAATTGTTCGGATCGGGTGCATTAAATGCGTTTTTAACCCAACAACTCTGGCTTTTAATAAAGTATATAACCAAAATTCTCAATTTCTTCGTCCTTCATGATATGGTTTAGTTGTAATCCACACTCCTTATTGGCTTATTCAAATCGATATGTTTCTTGTATTTTTTTTCTTTTAAAGTGTCTTTATAGAATGAGTCACGTATTGTCCTCTCAACGGCAACATCTATCACATCATTCTATAAACTCTCTATGACCCGAAACATTATAGGATCGAACATAGTTAGAATTCTTTATATGAAATTTGTATCCACCTTCAAAAATAAAATGTAAACCCCAGTAGGTTTTATATATAAGGATTTTAATGAAATCTATCACAGATATTTTAATGAAATATTATAATCAGACCACCCGTGTCACTAAATGGTAATGAAGACCGTTTATAAATCTTGGGGATTGCTACCCTTATAGATTCTGATCTTTAGTTTCACAATTTAGACACAATTTTTTTTAAAGCTCCTTTTTTGGTTTTATTTTCGAATGAGCATTTGCGCATCCTTTTGTATTTTGCCAATGACTGTGACAACATGATAATCAAATAAAAATTATTGTTGAATACTCATAAACAAATTTTTATAACAGTTAAATTTTATATATAGAGAAAAGTTCTATGTAGAACACTATCTAATCAAAGAACAATCCACTTCATCTCAACCATCCATTTTATTTTCATCTTATGGTTTAGATTAATTTTTATTTTTATTTAATTAAAAACCCACTTTCATCCTATTTTTTTAAAATTAAATATCTCACAAACCGTTAATCGT
Organism: Tanacetum coccineum; assembly: GCA_026074375.1. Taxonomy (NCBI): domain Eukaryota; kingdom Viridiplantae; phylum Streptophyta; class Magnoliopsida; order Asterales; family Asteraceae; genus Tanacetum; species Tanacetum coccineum. Next base: position 33,597 of record BQNB010030885.1, read on the forward strand.
TACGCAAAACGAAACATACCATCGCGACGAGAATTAAATCATCTTTCTATAGAGGGGCACTTCTATATACTTTCGAAGAACTTTTTTTTCGATTATTTTTTTGATTCACGTCTGAAAAAATCACACAGTGATTTTACGAAATCACATGTGATTTTGATACAAATCACATGTGAGACGTGAGTGAAAAAAAAATTCGGAAAAAAAGTTCGTCGAAAGTATATAGAAGTGCACTCTATAGAAAGATAAAAAAAATACTCGTCGCGATACTTTCGACGAACTTTTTTCCCTATTTTTTTTCAATCACGTCTGAAAAAATCGCATGTGATTTGTGATACAAATCACATGTGATTTCATTAAATCACGTGTGATTTTTTCAGACGTTACTGAAAAAAAAATTAAAAAAAAAGTCGTCGAAAGAATATAGAAGTGTCCCTTTATAAAAAGATAAAAAAAATACTCGTCGCGATACTTTCGACGATCTTTTTTTCTCATTTTTTTTCAATCACGTCTGAAAAAATCACATGTGATTTGTATCATGTATCACATCACAGTGATTTCTTAAAATCACGTTGTGATTTTTGTCAGACTGATTGAAAAAAATAAAAAAATTTAGTTCGTCAAAAGTATATAAAAGTGCCCCTCTATAGAAAGATAAAAAAATACTCGTCGCGATGGTGTATTTTTAGTCGTTTAACGATTTATCGTTTGCTAGATATTTGAGTTTAAAGAAAAAGGTGGAAAGTGAGTTTTTTTATTATGATGAAAAAATGAGTGGTTAGGATTCACCCATTTGTTTTTTAAAATGATTATGTTCTTTATGAATCTCACCTCTTTATATATATTATTCTTAAAACTTAAAATTACATATTTACATCAATAACCTTCTAAATTTCATAATTATTTCATTACGTATCCAAAACTAAAAAATCACATATTTACCCAAATGACTATTTAATTATTATAAAAAAAAGATTTTAATAATTAAAATTGAAATTTAAATGTTATTTAATAAGTAAAATGACATTTTTACCCTTCTCCACTCAATCAAATCAAATGTTGAACTTGTGTGCCTTCAATTAAACTTTCAGTGCAACAGGCGTATTACTTCTCAATTAATTACTTATAAATAATAATTAATTAATTAGTTAATTACTCGCATGTTATATTTACCAAACACTTAAGAATTGTGGCTTTAACTATCAGGGGGCGGACCCATGCATGTTCCAGTGTGCCGGGAACCCCCTTAGACGAAAAAATCTTTTAGAAACGATATAGGATATTTTTATAGGACCTAACCTTAAAAACTAACTAAGGAACCAACCACTTGGATTCAATTGAAGAAAAAGAAAGAAGAAAAACGAAAGTGAGTGCAAGAATGATTCTTGCCGGAGATCGGAAGTTACAGAATAAGTAGCAAAGAAGATGAATGACACAAAAGTAGGGTCAAACTAGAGTACTAGACATAGGAGGAATCTTTTGTAAAGATACTACTTTTAATCAGGGCATAGTAATTTTAATACATAAGTAACTTTTCTCTCCTTTTATATTTTGAAAATAACAATTTTAAGTTGGTTTCTAGTCATTTTCTTTGGTGTAGATTACTTATTACTTTTTTATGTCAATTTAGCTGACATTTTCACTATGATAACATAATTCAAGTATATTATTTTAGATGATATTATCCATTATGCCAGTATTTAAAAATATGTTGTAAACATTAGGTTCATTGTATGCGAAGGACCGTATGAGTAATTTTTTTTCGTTCTAATTATTGTGTGTATATTGTCTCGGATAAAACACAATTCAACCCGACCCATCGACCGGTTGACTAGTTAACCCGCTTACATTTTTCGTTTTATATAACTATGCATAGATTGTTGTTGTACCAGCGAAAATCGTCTACAATTTCACACTAGCAGGTGTCTTTAAAAAGTAAATTTACATCAAAAGCTCCTGAACTAAAAAAACGAAATTGCGTTTGCCCAACTTAGTTAACTAACACACCCACCAGAAAAAACATCTAAAAGTACAATAAAAATAGTTCACTTCCAATTTATGAGCTGACCCATGAGAGGAATCATGATATTTAATGGACCTTACGTCATTAAGATTAAAGAAAATTTACGAGACATGGGAAGAAAATGATGATTTAGAGTTTAATTTGTTTGGCCAAATTGCAGATTTGGTCCGTCGAATTTTAAAATTTCCAAAACCATCCGTATTTTGAAGGTTTCGTTTCACTTTTGGTCCTTGGTCGAACTAAAATGACTAAAATACCTCTCTGTTCTTTTACAAAAACCGTCCGTTATGGGAGGTATTTTAGTCATTTTAGTTCGACCAAGGATCAAAATTGAACAAAAACTTCAAAATTTGAGTTGTTTTGCAATTTCAAAATTCGACGGACCAAATCTGCAATTTGACCAAACCACAAGGACCATTTTTGCAATTCTCTCTTAGTTTTATTTAATTTTCACAATTAGATTGTTGACTCGGATATATTTGAAGATTTTAAAGATTTGAAAAGATATTTAAGTAATTACTCTATGAAATTTAAAAGGATATTAATGTAATTTTAAGTTTTTTTAAAGATATAGATGAAATTCTCTCTAAATTTAAAGGTGAACAATATACTTAAGACATGAGTTATGTATGCAAGTGCATGTCTTTTGAGTTCCCGTAATGTAAAAGGGGCAATTCTATATATACCAAAAACAAAAAGCATAATTTAATATTTCCTCAATACATGCTTTAAGAGCATTCTACATATGCATTGAAAATTTGTCATTTGAGTATATATGGAATTATACTTTTTGTTTTGGGTATATATGAAATTATACCATGTACAAGCGGCAATTCCATATCTTTTTCTAAAAAAGTTGAATACCGAAGTCGTACTTTTGGAGAAACAACCTCTTTCTTTATGTTTTTTTATGGAATATAAAAGTTGTTATGCATCAGTATTTGACAATTTGTTTGTTACGGATCATAATTTATCTACGCACATTGACGTGTGATTTGTCGTAGGTTTATTTCTGTTGATAATGGGGTCAAAAATAATCTAATCAACTTTAAATAGCTTTTTAATACATTAAACTAATAATAATTACGCTATCATTTTCTTGATCACTCAAACTTCAATAAATTTTTGTAATGTGAAAGCCACGCCTCACGCCGCCAAGGCGCGCCTTTGAGAACACTGGTTACATTCTAGTCATTTTAAGGTGCTGTTTGGTTCGTAGATATAAAATTTTAAAATTTTAAATTTTATGAATTTGCAAATTTTAAGAATTTTAAATCTCGTATTTAAAATAATTTTATGTGTTTGATTGCCAACAATTTAAAAATTAAATTAAATTTTAATTCTTTAACGAGAAGAGACTACATTTTAACTCGTGTGAAGAAGGTGGAGAATAAGGATGATAATGTGTGTGCATTTTTATCTCTTTGTAACAAATGAAGTAGTGAGCCACGTATGATTGTAAATTAGTAACTCAGATGAAAAAATAAAATCCTCTCATTCAATAATAATTTTATTTCGTGTCTCTACATCTTGTATTGAACCAAACATGAAAATTCTAGCTATTTTAACTTTAAATCCGTTACATGCAATGCAAGAAAGCAAAAAACCGGACCCTTTGGTTCTTTTAGTTCGACCCCCGGCCCACCAATACCGAAAGAGAGGAAATAAAGTTTATTGGTGGATTGAGTTACAAAGCTTTGTTCAAGATATCCTTTAAAAAGTAAACAAAATTTTATTATTCTTTTATTTCATTCCTCTTGGCCGATTTCCCTTGGGGATAACTCGGGTATCATTAATTTTGATTTAGTTAATTATTTATTTCATACAATATGATTAAATAATTAATAAGTCATTTATATTATTATTTATTAACACATTATTGATAAATACTGTCCGCAAGGTAATGCCGATAGGTCCATAAGCCCGAATGGGCCACACAAAAGGCCCAAGCGCACCACTCAAGCTAATCGACTTCATACCAGACCAAGCCAAGCTATTCAAGTCGAAGGGTCACAAGAGTCCGACGGTACAGGATGTCAGCCTAGTAAAAACAACAAAGCGCAGACTTCATTTCATGAGACCTACGAAGGGCACTTGTCATCAGAGAGATAACAGCACCAAAAACACAGAAGATAGGACTCATCCTAAGACCCAATAAACTATGACCGAACTAAAGAGATGTCACCATCTAAGACACAGGCGATAGAGACATGACGAAAGGGTCGTCATCTACATGCCAGAAACCGTACATCTTTACAGTGTTTCGACTAGTATAAATACCCCCCGTATTTACTATTTAAAGGACAGCATTTACTGCACATACACACACACTTATTACTATAGACTCCCCGGCTCCCATATACAGCCCCTTCGGCTCATATTCACATACTTACTTCACACTGCCGAGCTTGTCCTGGGTCAACACCCGGGCGATTAACGGTGTTCTTTCTACTTTCAGGTAATTCAAGAGGATACTTCACCAAGAGACGAGGGAACGCACCCTAGACTCAAGCACTGTCATTTTACCTTAAATTTTTGGCGCATCCGTAACCCGTTTTAACTCATCTACCAACGAAGAAGAGGATGACAAATACCATCCGGAACAGGACGAGTGAGAGGAGACTCCCCCTCCTCTCACAAGGAGCATACTGAAAAGGCACCTTTTCGGAATGAAGTTCCATAATCAAAGATTACCACCGACAGAACAAGGCAGATCAGATAGTCTGGACTTTGAACAGACAATATCACTCAAAAGAAGGAACGTGTCCGCGAAAGGAAAATGACGTCGACCGAGGAAGACTTAAGCAAGCCCCAGATTCCCATCAAGGAAAACTAAAGACAAGATAGAATACCCCTCACAAGAAGGATCATTGAGTTCGCTGTCTTGGAAAATGTTAGCTATCCAACCATCAAACGCTGTAATATGGTCCCACTGACCCAGCCCGATCATATTAAATCGTTTCGATGGCAATCAAACTCTCAGGAGAATGGCCCATGCCGGTTTGGTGTCGGATGTTTCAGCAAACATTGGACGGAGGAGCCAGGGGCTGGTTAGAGAGTTTTCCACTCAATAGCATCAATGAATGGTGTCAACTGACGAAAGCATTCACTAACATATACTCAATAAGGAGGGCATTGTGTACCAAAGAGCCCAAGATATCACAAGGGTTATGAGAAGGCTATACGAGAACCCTACCGCTTTCAAAGAAAGATGAAGACTGTGAAACTGGTCTCATCATGGGTGTTCCGGAGGTCATGAAGATCTCATCCTTCATTGATTCAATAAAATCTCCTGAACTAGCAAAGCGCTTCTCAAGCAACATATCCAAGACCATTGATGAAATGATGAGAAGGGTGGATGAATTTGTCCGAGCGAAAGAAGCATATGCCCGCACAGAACTCCTACCGGGAGAGTCGAGGGACATTCATCGTCGCTTGTCTTTTCCGGCAGGACCACGAGATGTTCATCAGAGATTGACCTTTTCAACCTCCACAAGAAAATAGAGACAACCGAAGTAGCCAAAGAAGAGACTACAAGGGAAATGATTATAAAAACCCTTACAAGGTAAGAGACAATTTCAACGGTGGGAGGCATAGGGATTACAGAGCTCCCTATCGCCCAAAGATAACAAGGCAAACAAAGCAGTGCCCTGTACATTCGCTTGGACACTCAGATAGTAAAGTGTCCCAAAGAAAAATTAGCACCGAAACCCAACGCAATTGCAGCACCAGACCAGTGTCCAAACCTGTTGAGAACAGGCGACCCCGATAAATACTGTGACTATCATCAAGATAAGGGTCATCACACAAACGATTGCATACAATTGAGAAAACAATTGGAAATCGCCCTCGAATCAGGAAAGTTGAATCACTTGATGAAGGACCTAAGGCAAAAAGTAGGAAGGGGCCAAGACAGGAACCCTCTCCCTCCACCCAAGGTGATCAACATGGTCAGAATCCTCTCCTCCAAAGAAAAGAAACGCAAAGACCGCGAAGCAACAAAAGCTTGGATGAACGCCCCTATCACCATCCCAGGGGTCATATCAGATGATGCATCCGATGAACCTCTAATCATAAAAGCTGAAGTGGAGGGTTATCTGGTAAGGCGTGTGTATGTGGATGAGGGTTTATCCGTGGAGGTTATGTTTGAACATTGTTTTGAAAACTTGCCCCCGAAGGTAAGGGCCGGACTAAGAGAAACAAGAACGGACTTGGTGGGCTTCGCCGGCGAGGTGACGAAACCATTGGGGAAAATCGATCTGGAAGTATGTTTTGGGAATGAAGGTCTGAGCAGAAGGATGTCCATAAAATTTTTAGTCATTCGCGCCCTCTCTCCCTATAACATAATCTTGGTTAGACCAGGGTTGAAAGCACTGCATGCTATACCATCAACTATCCACTCAATGATCAGGTTCCATTCCCCCCTCCGAAAGGAAAAAGCAACTACTGGTGACCCTTCCCAACGATATCGCAGAATGCAGACTTCGAGAAGAAAAACAAATACCTACATGAGAAGCAACCATAAGTCCATGAACATGATAGCCAGAAGAAAGGGGCAGCCTTACTGATGCAAAACGAGTTAATCCCTACTTCCCTGATCAAAATTATTTAACCATAGAAGAGAAGACTTTCTCCGAAATGCAAAACCAACTAAAGACACTCATAAAAAATAACATGGAGTCCTTCGCTTTTGGGAAACCTCCTGACCATGACCGGGGAGTGCCTCGAAGATCATAGAGCACTCCCTCATGTAATCCACTTTGGGCCGTTCTGCCAGACAAGGATAGGACAGTTTTCTCCAAAAAAAGCAAAGCGGTTACTAAGGAGGTAGCCGAAATGGTAAGAGTAGGACTATCCTCCCAGTCAAACGCCACATATATCTCTAACACCAGTTCTAGTCAAGAAATGTATGGATCATGATTATAGTGTATTTGATTTTTAAAATTGAACACTGCATGACAACAGACTATATCCCTTGCCGTAAAATTTTGACTGCAAGGTCAAAAGTCATCATGGGTTTTAAGTACAAGTGCTTTCCTTATGCCACAAAGGTACCATCAAATTCAGATGGTAAGAGAAGATGAGGAGAAGACAACCTTTTACACAGAGCAAAGGACATACTGCTACATGAAGATGTCATTTGGTTTAAAAAATGCGGGTGCCACCTATCAACGGTTGGTTTACTCAAAGCATGTTTCAAAGCCAAATAGGAAAGAACCTAGAAGCATATGTGGATGACATGGTTATCAAAAGCAAAGATGAAAAGGATCTCCTGACGGACATTGCAAAAAATTTCAAAAATTTAAAAGCAATAAACATAAAGCTGAATCCCAAAAAATGTTCGTTTGGTGTAGAAGAAGGCAAATTTTTGGGATACATGGTCACATCGGAAGGAATCAGGGCAAACCCCAAAAAGACAAAGGCCATATCGGACCTCACTTCCCTAAAAACATTAAAGGAAATGCAAAGTCTCAGTGGAAAGCAAGCTTCTTTAAATCGATTCCTGGCCAAGTCAGCCGAAAAGGCCTTCCTTTTCTTCAACACCGCCACAAAAAAAAAACAAAAGAAAAACAAACAGATTACCTTGTTGGGACCCCGAAGGCAGAAGAGGTTTTTCCACAGATGAAAGAGACAGAATAAATCCCTCCCATCATAACAAAACCACCCTTCCGAAGGAGACTCAGTATGCATACCTAGCAGTGGCAAAGGAGGCTGTCTCAGCAGTACTGCTGACAGATCGAAACGAAAGACAATGCCCAGTCCAGTATATGAGCAGAATGCTAAATGATGCCGAAAAGAATTATTCCCCTCTGGAAAAGCTGGCCCTTTCTTTAGTTAACTTGAAGAGGAGGCTAAGAAGGTACTTTGAAGCTCATCCTGTCAAGGTCATTACGGATCAACCCATAAAAATATACATCAGCAGAGCAGAAGCTTAGGAAGTTTATCCAAGTACCGCTAGTGGAGATAGGGACATACAAAATTTCATTCATACCCATGAATGCTATAAAAGGCCAAGTCCTGGTAGATTTCCTGTTAGATGCTCCGGATGGAGAGGCAAAAGAAGAGTACTTTTGAATGCCCGAAGTACCACCTGAGGTAGATGACACTGAAGTCTAGACACTCTTCACGGACGGAGCGGCCAGTCTGAAAGGCTCAGGAGCAGGTCTCATGTTAATTGGGCCTAGTGGTTTGGAGTATACTTATGCTCTTCGGTTAACATTTGTCAGTACCAACAATGAAGCAAAGTACGAAGCTCTCCTCGCAGGGTTACGCATTGCAAGAAAATAAATTTGACCCAGCATAGAGGTGAAGGTAGACTCCAAATTGGTTGCTAATCAAATCAACGGGACATATGAAGCTACCAAAGAGTCAATGATCAAGTATTTGGCCAAAGCCAAGGAGTTCATCTCAGAATTCAAGACATTCTCATCGAAGAACCAAACCGAGAGAAGATAATCAGAAGCGATATTTTAACAATCTGGCCACGTTCCGTTTCAGCCACCTCACCAAATTAGATTCTGATTCGAAGTTCTCATGAAACGATCAAACCGACCGCTAAGGAGGTGCAAACGCATTCTGGAAGCGAAAAGAGGAGAAATTGGAATGAGTGAAAAGGAAAAAAAAAACAATAATTGACAATGAGAGATAAAGAAAAGAAACCTAGATGAAGAGAATCCTCCTCATCATCAAATACTTGGAAGAAGGAATAGTCCCTTCGAACAAAAATGAAGCACGGTCCTTGTGCGCCAAGATAAGCCAATATGTGATAGAGTCAGGAATACTGTTCAAAAAAGGAAATACTTGCTCGATGTTGAGGTGTGTGGTCCTTTACAAGCAAACTATTTAATCCCTGGAAATCCACAATGGGATCATGTGAAAGCAATAGGCCAAGAGCAGTGGTCAGGAAAGCAATGCGGCAAGGCTATTACTGGCCCACGATGCATGCTGATGCTAAAGAAGAAGTAGACAAGTGTGACTCATGCCAAATTCATTCCCCGGTTCTAAGACTCCCCAAGACACACATGACATCCATCATGGCTCCTTGGCCCTTTTATCAATGGGGGATAGGACATCCAAGGACCATTGCACCACACCATAGGAGAGCCAAGTTTGTTATTGTAGCAATTGACTATTTTACTAAGTGGATAGAAGCAAAGCCTCTAGTCAAAATAACAGGTAAAGAGGTGATTCGCTTTGTTATGGACAACATCATTTGCAGGTTTGGCCTTCCAAGGATAATTGTCACAGACAATGAAGCACAGTTGGTAAATGAGCCATTCAAAGGGTGGTGCACCAGATTCAAGATCCAACATATGAACACCTCAGTAGCCCACCCACAAGCCAACGGTTTTTAGGTGATAAGGGCAATAGAATCCTCGTGGACGGGTCAAGACCAGGCATGAAAGGGAAGAGCGTGGGTAGACGAGCTACCAAATGTGCTATGGGCTCATAGGACCTCAATCAAACAAAGCAATGGTGAAACTTCTTTCAGTTTAACCTATGGAAGTAAAGCGGTCATCCCGGCCAAGATAGGAATCCCATCTTATCGAACCTTAATGATACGGGAGGAATACAATGAGGAGGAGCAGCGTTTGAATCTAGATTGTTTGCAGGGAAAGAAAGGAACAGCTTGCATATGGGAGGCCTAAGTACAAAACAAAGATGGAAACATACTATAACAAGAAGGGTCCCACCAGACAGGGTTTAGCCTGGAGAACTTGGGAGTATCGAAGAATAAGCAAGAAGGATATAGAATAGAATTGGGACCAAATTGGGAAGGCCCAGTAATAATCACAGAAGCATTCGATAATGGCTCTTAAAAGTTGTAAACAATAGGAATAAGTGGTGCCCTCAAACATGGCACGCAGTTAACTTACGCAAATGCTACTTGTAGGATTTATTGTTTTATGAATTCTGTATTTGCGAATGCTAATTAATTAATATTATAGCCTTTCCTCCTAGTTCAAAAGGAGAAAGCAATTTTCCAATATTTGTTGCAATAATTGGGGGACGGATGGATCGCAAACCTGCGCTCCGGAAAAAACCCCACAGACAACTAAGTCACAGGGTAAAAATGATAAGGAAGGGCACAGCCCCTCCGGACAAAATAAACCCCACAGACAACTAAGTCACAGGGTAAAAATGATAAGTGACGACACACGTCCCTTCGGACAAAAAAAACCCACAGACAACTAAGTCACAAGGTAAAAATGATAAGGAAGGGCACAGCCCCTCCGGACAAAATAAACCCCACAGACAACTAAGTCACAGATTAAAAATGATAAGGAAGGGCACAGCCCCTCCGAACAAAATAAATCCCAAAGACAACTAAGTCATAGGGTAAACCACACAAACGCCAAAAAAAAAGTAGAAGAAAGGGAAAAACCTCCTCGGACGAAGTGACCTCACGGTAGCTAAATCTATATGAGAGATAACCCATTCGAATACAAGTGGTACAAGCAGATAAGTGAATAAAAATCAAAGGCGACAAAGTCAAATTTACATACGGCTACCAAAATAAGTTAAAAATTATATCATGCCCAAAAAGGACATTAGTATCAATGGCTACAAACAATTCAAATAAGACCTATTTTAATACAAATTAACAAAAGCTAAGTCTTATTTGAGGGAGGAGTTTTGAAACCTCCGGAGCAGCTAGAAGCGGGATCATTGAAGAGAGGGACCGTAACCTTTAACTGAAAACCCTTAGAGGTTGTGACATTTGACGTCCGCAAGCCTCCGCGCCATAACAAGTTTATGGAAAAGAACAATACCTCAGGAAACCAGCCTTAGGGAGCATCCCTAGGAGGAGGGACCGTTATGAAGATTTTAAGAATCTTGCACTGGCATCTCAGAGAGAATTGAGAAAATACGATCCACTACGGATAAGTCTTGGAAAACAACCCTCTTGTATTCCACACTCATCTTGTATCAGAATAAGGATCAAACCCTTTCATAATTACCTCATCATTATCCGTTGGTAGCTCCATTCTGACGCCTACACTCCTCACCAGACCTTGCCCCCATTCAGTCTGGAGTGCGTAGTTGAAAGGAACGAAGAGACTTTGTTTGTATTCATGGCTCTGTAGGAGACGCTCCACCACAGTGGGAAGAAGCTTCCTAATAGCACCGGTTTTCTCCTTTTGGGCAATGGCAAGTTAGGCCGTATGAGCCCTCATTATTCCGAGAGTCTTTCATCCACCGGGAATCCTTTTCAGCATAAACCAAGGCCATAGTCTTTCTGACAAGCTGGCTTTCTAGGTCTTTCACGAGCAGAAGAATGGACCACATACAACAACTTTTCCAATTTTTGCTCCAACTCTTGATCCGAAGGCTAATGTTTCTTCACTAGAAGCCACAAGCTATCCTATTCGGTCGAAAACGTGCAAGACCCAGAACACGGGCATGCCATCGCGGATTTTGCCTATGCTTCCCAGACAAAGTATTGTAGAAATTTTGAACAACATTAAAATCCTCTCGGGTCCGAACAAGCTGACCTCGCGTAGTCTCGAGACTCTCTTGCAAGGCATGATGGGTGTCATAAAGAGACTCAAATTGACAAATGGCATGGGCCTGTGCCATAGCACCACGGGCCAAGGAGAACCAGGCTCTGTCCAAAATAACATTATTGTCCAAAAGATTCATCTCCTCTCGAACACCAAGAGGAATAAGGTTGACCATCAAGTCACGACACTCCTCCGGAGTGGTCACTCGGCTCCTTTGGTGAATCCCTCAAGACGGAAAAAAAGAGAACAGAGGAAAGAAGACCCAGCCCCATCGGCACCAACACCTGCGAAACACCACCTATTAGCAACACAGGGTACGAAGAATAAAACACTTAAGAAAATAAAGTGGAAATAAAAGACATACCTTGCAGAGGGGGATCAGGCATAGGAGTTTCCTCTTGGGCAATAGACTTCCCATTATCTGGACGGGTTGCAGCAGTGGGGATTGACTCAGTTTCAATAACAACCCGTTTTGTAGTTTCACTAACATGCCTATCCGACCCCTCAAGACAATCTCTCAAACCACAACAACATCAAATTACATCTCTATTACCAAGAACCCCTGATCTCATCGTTATGCTCTTCATAAAACGAGTGTCTGGTAATAACGAGGAGTCATGCGCAGGAATCTCAAGCAAATATCTCCTTGACTCTGAGTAGGGGAAATCGCATTGCCACCCCTAGAAACATCTGAAGTAACCGCCACTATGGTGCGAAGAGGAGTATGACAAGGAATGTGATCAGAAGACTTCTCTTTATCCCCTCCTTCAGGACCTGAAGAGGGTTTACGCCTCTTCAAACTCCCCTCAGACCCGCCGGCACCTTCGGACTCCATGTTCTTCTCGACCTTTCTTTTGGCAGCAGCTTTCACTTTCCTTATCCTCGTTGCCACTATCTTAGGATCTAAGACCTCAACCCTTTGTTGTGAGTCCGTCTTTTCAGGCACTTGCTCATCGGCACTAAGAGGAGTGGTAGTATGTTGAGGAATGACATTTCGTTCGGTCAAGGCCTCCCTAGCCTCGATAGTCATTCCAGAAAGAAAAGGAAGGCGTAAATACTCCGACATGATAACAACTACAAAAAAAAACACACCAGGTGAGGAAATAAAGGAAGGAATATATACAAAGTTGCAAACACAAAAACAAAAAAGAAAATAAAGGAGAAAGAGATAAGTGCCCTCTCATTACCATGGCCCTTCGGATCTTTGAACAAAGGACGGAACTTAGGAAACTCCCAAGTGATAGCAAACCCGGCACTAAAAAGCAACCCGCTCAGAATACCACGAATATCAATAGACTGGTGGGTCAAAGCAATAACATCAGCCTCATCGAACCCATCCTTGGGTGCAGGATCACTTATTAGCTGAAACAAGATTGTCCTCCAAGCACTAGGCAATCGAATGGCTCCTTGCGATCTAATAAAAAAAGAAACGCCCTTTCCACTTTTTCATGCAAGAGAATGTTTCATTCAAAATCTTACCTCGAAAATCCTTACCGGCTCTTTTCTCGAATGAAAACCAATCCCCTTGTTTGCTAAGTTTATAAAAAACCCGGAACAAAGTTACCGAAGGGACGATGTTAAGGCTTCGACAATACAACTCGAATAAGGTCAATCGGGTTAAACCTAATGGTACTAATTGGGAGATATGTATATGAAAGTGCCTAATCACAGCAAGAAGAAAGGTCAAAAAAGGTACCCTTAGCCCGACAAACTCAAAATACTGCTCATAGAGGCCAATATACTCATCGGTCAGACGGTCCATGGTCCATTTGGAAGACACAGCAACGGGGTGTAGATCCCTAGGAATTTTATATTTACGAGTAAGGGCTTTCACATCCGAAGGTTTCATGGTAGAAATATAAGAACCCATGTCATGCTTGCTGGACGAAGAGGCTTCGGCTTGCGACCCCATGTCAACTCGTTCCACGTCAGACATTTTTAAAGATCCGAAGGGAGGCAACTTACAAAGTCAAAAAGGGGGAAGAAATGTATACCTGATCACAATAAAGAAAAAGACATCTGGACGAGTCAGATAATTATCTTGCAAGCAAGGGACGTTCGGCTATGATCTTAATTTTTTTTACACACGGTAAAAATAAGTGACTATGGACTATTTATAGGCCCCAAATGGGCTTGGGTTCGTCAAATCACACACAAACAGCTGCAAAGTCCAAATCGTGGCCGGTTGGTGAGTGAAATTGCTCAACACGTGTACACACCAAATAAAGAGACGATGAAGAGTCATAATGGTTTTTAACCCACTAAAATTATGATTTTGTTTCATACCTATCAAGACACAAAAAAAAACAAAAAGGGGGAAGGGGAAGAAGAGAAAAGGAAGAGGAATAGGGCAAAAAAAAAATAAAGGACCAACGTCTCAGGACCCTTCCAGACGAGCACCTCAAGTAGACACTTCAATAGTTTACAACTCTTAAAGCCATACTGGGGGGGACATGTCCGCGTATATGCCGGACAGGCCAATAGCCCGAATGGGCCACACAAAGCTCAAGCGAACCACTCAAGCCCAATCGAATCATTCCAGACCAAGCAAGCTATTCAAGTCCGAAAGGGCCACAAGAGTCCGAACGGGTCCTGAAGTTCCAAACGGGTACAGGACGTCAGCCTAGTAAACAACAAAGCGCTGACTTCATTTCAGAGACCTACAGGGCAATGTCAATAGAGAGATAACGTCACCATAAACATAGAAAGATAGTGACTGCACAATAAACTATGACGTCAACTAAAGAGATGTCACCATCTAAGACACAGGCGATAGAGACATGACGAAAGGGTCGTCATCTACATGCCAGAAACCGTACATCTATACAGTGTTTCGACTAGTATAAATACCTCTGTATTTACTATTCAAAGGATATCATTTACTGCACATACACACACACTTATTACTATAGCCTCCCCGGCTCCTATATACAGCCCCTTCGGCTCATATTCACATACTTACTCTCACGCCCGAGCTTGGTCCTGGGTCAACACTCGGGGCAAGTTAACGGGTGTTCTTTCTTACTTTCAGGTAATTCAAGGGGATACTTCACCAAGAGACGAGGAAACGCACCCAAGACTCAAGGCACGGTATTTTACCTTAACAAATACATAAGTAAAATGACTTAGAAATCATTTGATATATATGTTTGACTCCTCATAGACTCACATAAACTTAGCCGCATAAATATTAAATGTGCCTTGAACATGTTATGTCACGATGCACATTATCCTTATATTATATGTGTTGTCTTGATATCTATGATGCTTTAGAGTTGGATTAATAATGTAACTAATCTAATAATGAGCGATGTACGTTTCTTGAGACACTTTATGGGTAAATTTGTTATATTTTCGAGCGACTTGGGTATTTTTTAAGTTTTATTGATAAGGTATGGAAACTACGCTGAATTCTCGCGGGGATCTTCAATATACGTTGGAGATGGGCATGAGGATGTAAAACTAAATCTTTGATGGGGATGAAAGCACATCTAGTGGATGAGATGGGAATGGGAGGAGAAGGTAAAAAGATCCCCACGATATTCTCCGCCCCGTATTTCATCCAATTACTACGACACTAAACCGAATATGCGCGTCCTTGAGGTACGAAATTGAGATGTTGCTCTCAAACTCGACCGATTCAAATGCGACCCTCGCTTGTTTTGTTATTTAGTTAATACAAAAAAAACTACGCGTTGCACTTGCAGGTACATGAAGAAGAAAAAGAAGGAATTTTTTTATCATTTTTTTATTTATTTTATAAATAGTTAATTCAATATTAAGCCTTTAAGTTTCATTTCCTTTATTATTGTTGTTTATAAATAATTAAGTTACCCTGTGACATTTTAAGTAAGATTTATGTTAGTTTATTAATAATTAGTTGTTAATGTAATGTTTTTTATTATTAAGAAATTTTTTATTTTAATGTTTAAAAAAATAAAAAAAATAAACGTGAGATGAGATAATTTTATTATATCAATTTGTTTAGGAGAGATAAAACTGATATGACATTAGAGAGTCAGTCTCCTGACAAATATTTCGAGATAAGGTTCATTTCAAAATAATTGAGTTTTTTAATGAAAATTTAGATTAAATGAAAAACATTTTTAGGTTCCCTAATTAACAACCCCCACCCCCATTCCCCTTGGCTATAAATAGATCATTCGTTAATCAATCTATGCATCCCAAAGCAAACATATTTATACATACCCTCTCTATCGAGTTTGGTAAATTGCTATAAGCTCCGAAGAATCGAACAATGGCCAAGTAATGTGTTTGGCACGCCCATAACCGAGAACCTCGCTGAGAGGTCAGCTGACTGCTCGAAAAGATCCAAATGCGGATAACAAGCGTGATGAAGCCATTGCCTATGTTAGGAACCAAAAAGCAAAATCTGGCAATGGAGTTTCCACGCTGTGTATCATTTATAATGCTACCGGTGAAACCTTGTATTATGATCAAGAACATTCCTGGTATGGGCGAGTCTGGGATTTATATCCCATGGAAGTTCAGAATGGCCAGTGGGGTGCGTTTTTGCATGTCAAAAACGCAAGTGCGGCCAGTGGCTCTATGCGTTATGTCACATAGCGTGTCGAGGCCAACAACAACGCAAGGTTTCTGCAGCAGTCCAATTAGTTGGTAGACCCTTGGAACCAGTTTCTTACAAGAATAAATACCCACGTATGTATGCAAGATTGTCTTTATTCAAAGTCAATACAGTGGATACATATAATCCCATTTTATGGACTTTTAGATGAAAGGTAAGAAACGAAATCTTTGGTGGCCCCTTGTTAACTCTGTTAAAACACATCTTCCGAAAGCAAAATTATAACTAAATACAGTTTATACAAAGCCCATTACAAATTAACATACTTTTACAAATAACTATTGAAACGTACATATATAAATTACCTAGATGAGCTTAAAATTTCAGTGTGTACATGCTTTCTGTGATGTCTAAGACGATGGAAAAAGTGATGACAATGTAAAAGATCTATAACAATCTTCATGGAGTGCTAGGCAATTGCAATTCGCAAGAAGGGATTGTGGATGACCGCCACCATTGAATCTGATACCTCTCCATTGTTCGAGGCACATTTCAATCTTGATGGTGCTTAATTAAGACTAAGCTTGCTAGATCACATAATAATAATAAGCAAAGCTCCATGATATATATGGGAAAGCTAGAAGATAAAATGCAGTTTATATATCTATGGGATATTGCGTGCATGTTTTATGGTGGTGTGCTTTCATACTATGTTGTCTTGTCTTCTTGATTTCTTTTCTTTTTTGTATTGTAACAAAATTGTCTTCCGTCGTCCCTTGATTGCTTCTTGTATTTTCATGATCAACCTTAAGTTATTTTTCTCAACATTTATCTTTATCATAGTTATTTTCTTCCATCAACTTTTTTTATTACAAATTAGTATACCAAACTTGTTGATGGGCCATCTACTCCTGTACAAGTCACACTAAATCCAAATGGTAAATGTATTAGACATCAGGTATGATAACTTGGCAACACCAAGTTTTATGCTGCAAACTCAGCGCCAACATAGCATAACACCAACACCAACACCACAACTCCTAATCAGAACACCAAAATAACAAACACCAACGCACCTCTTTACCCGATATTCTCCGCCCCGTTTTCATCCCAATTACTACGACAACCGAATAATGGCGCGTCCCTGAGGTACGAAATTGAGATGTTGCTTTCAAACTTGACCGATTCAAATGCGATCCTCGCTTGTTTTGGTATTTAGTTAATACAAAAAAAACTACGTGTTGCACTTGCAGGTACATGAAGAAGAAAAAGAATGGAATTTTTTTATCGTTTTTATTTATTTATTTTATAAATAGTTAATTCAATATTAAGTCTTTAAGTTTCATTTCCTTTATTATTGTTGTTTATAAATAATTAAGTTACCCTGTGACATTTTAAGTAAGATTTATGTTAGTTTATTAATAATTAGTTGTTAATGTAATGTTTTTTATTATTAAGAAATTTTTTATTTTAATGTTTAAAAAAAATAAATGTGAGATGTGATAAACTTATTATATCAATTTGTTTAGGAGAGATAAAACTGATATGACATTAGAGAGTCAGTCTCCTGACAAATATTTCGAGATAAGGTTCATTTCAAAATAATTGAGATTTTTAATGAAAAACATTTTTAGGTTCCCTATTAACAACCCATTCCCCTTGGCTATAAATAGATCATTCGTTAATCAATCTATGCATCCCAAAGCAAACATATTTATACGTACCCTCTCTATAGAGTTTGTAATTGCTATATCCCAAGATCGAACAATGGCCAGTAATGTGTTTGGCAAGCCAGTAACCGAGGGAACTCGCTTGGAGAGGGCAGCGACTGCTCAAAAAAATCCAAATGCAGATAACAAGCGTGATGAAGCGATTGCCTATGTTAGGAACCAAAAAGAAAAATTTGGCAATGGAGTTTCCACGCTGTGTATCATTTATAATGCTACCGGTGAAACCTTGTATTATGATCAAGAACATTCCTGGTATGGGCGAGTCTGGGATTTATATCCCATGGAAGTTCAGAATGGCCAGTGGGGTGCGTTTTTGCATGTCAAAAACGCAAGTGCGGCCAGTGGCTCGATGGCGTATGTCACATATCGTGTCGAGGCCAACAACAACGCAGGTTTCTGCAGCAGTCTAATTAGTTGGGAGACCCCTTGGAACCAGGTGTCATTAAATACCCACGTAAGTATGCAAGTTGTCTTTATTCAAAAGTCAATACTGTGATACATATAATCCAGTTTATGGACTTTTAGATGGAAGTGTTAGAAACGAAATATTTGGTGGCCCCTTGTTAACTCTGTAATACACATCTTCCGAAAGCAAATTATAACTAATACAGTTTTACAAAGCCATTACAAAATTAACCTACTTTTACAAATAACTATGGATACGTACGATATATAATTTACTTAGATGAGCTAAATTTCATGTGTACAGGCTTTCTGTGATGTCTATGACGATGGAAAAAGTGATGACAATGATAAGATCTATAACAATCTCAATGGGAGTGCTAGGCAAGTTGCAATTCGCAAGAAGGGATTGTGGATGACCGCGACCATTGAATCTGATACCTCTCCATTGTTCGAGGCACATTTCAATCTTGATGGTGCTTAATTAAGACTAAGCTTGCTAGATCACAGCAATAATAATAAGCAAAGCTCCATGATATATATGGATGCTAGAAATAAAATGCAGTTTATATATCTATTGCATATGTGCGTGCATGTGTTTTAGGTGGTTGTGGTTTGATACTATGTTGTCTTTGTCTTCTTGTTTTCTTTTTCTTTTTTGTTTGTAACAAAATTGTCTTCCGTCGTCCCTTGATTGCTTCTTTATCATAGTTATTTTCTTCTTCAACTTTTTTATTACAAATTAGTATACCAAACTTGTTGATGGGCCATCTACTCCTGTAGAAGTCACACTAAATCCAAATGGTAAATCTATTAGTGAGGGTCTGAATAATGACAAAAAAAAAGTACTCGTAACTTAGGAAGATAAAAATTGCCCTTTTTATTGCCGACGAATCACAGAGAAAAAATAATGACATGACCCCATCTCTAAGCCGTTGAATCAAGTCTATAATCAATCTAAGCCGTATAAAAGAGAAATGAGACCAAGTCAACCCCATTACAAATATCTTGAAATTATATTGCTTTAATTTTACACATGTTTATTTGTGAAATGTTTAAAATTTGAAAGTTTTTCTACAAAAGGAAAAGTATAACTTTTTTCACCTTTTATTCAATACATTGTTGTGACTCTGTAGGTTTTGCCAATAAAATTCGCCAACCCCATGTTTGTTAATCAAAAAATAGAATGCGTATATTTTCTTTAACCTCTAAACCAAATATATCAATCGTATTGCGAATTTAGTATAATCACAAAGAGCCCATGAGTGTGTGTACCATCATCACTTGCATGGTTCATTAGTCTATTGACTTCTATCAAAGCCCAATTTTCATTGTTGTATCATATCTAAATTCAATCTTAGCAATCTAGATTATTGTTATACCCTTATACGGAAATACAATGATTTGTTACATTAAAAAATTACCTATATTTTATATTGAAGTGATAACACAAGGTTTGTTATACAAAGATTGACACAAAATGGAGCTTGCATGGAACTGAACGAGATTTTACGAACGAGTCAAAGGCATTTTTGTTGATAATATAAGTGATACATTATCAAAATGATATTAAAATAGACATCCAAATAAAAAAAATGGATTTTAGAACATCAACTGTATATATAAATAATTAACTCACAAAATGTATACATTAATTTATACTTAGATTTATATTTAGTGATTACTTATTACATACATTTAGACGCCTTTGTGCCAGGAGACAACACGCATTTACTTGCAACGATGTATCACGATATTTGTTGCCTTGAAGGTAGTCGATCGCTCGACTAGCGCTCAGGGCTTTTTGCAATATTGGCTATAGGTAATGTGTTATGTTGAAAGGTGTATGTGCGTTAAACTTTGATGATTCATACAATATATTTATATAATATAATATTATAGTTTCAATTCACAAAAGGATTATTATATAAACATACAAAAATGATACACACTTGCATTAAATAGTCGTGTCGACCCGCCCGGTCCGACCCGACCCGGTTCAATTTTTATTTTTTTGTATTTACGAAATAGCCCATCGAGTATTTACGAAATACATCCTCACATTATGTGTCAAATTACGAAAACTACCATCATTTTATTTTTTTATAAAATACCCCTTTCCTCATTAACGGCCATTAAATAACGACCGTTAGTTTAATTTTTTTATAATGCATGAAAATAGTGCTTGAAATCGATCGTTCCTTAACGACAGTTAATTTATTTTTATTTTTATTTTATTTACAAAAATATACTTCCTCTCACGTCTAGCCGAAAACAACGATCGATAAACATTCCGCAGCGGAGCGCGGGTAGACACGCTCGTTAAAAAACAATAACTGAACTTTAGAATCACCAATGAATGTTTAAATCTTAAGAAAGATAATTAAAACAATATCTTTAACTCGATCGTACAAAGAACATGTATTATGCAAAGACATTATAGGTTTAAAACTTTGTAGGTCCATTTTAATTTGTGATCGTATTTAATTTATAAATTAAGTGTATACGAGCTATGCATACATACTACAATCATTTGTTATATTAGTTATTTTATATATTTTTTATACAATTTTCCGCGTAATTATGAAAAACCTAATAGTGCAGAACAACTGTTTTCGTAGTTTACTATATTATATATTTCTTAATTATACAAGTGTGATAAAAAAAAGTATATT